>JAMOLF010000105.1:5000-20000 GCA_025267735.1 Mactra quadrangularis
ACGGCGCGTTTCTGCTTCGATTCGCTTCAGATTTTGTACACGTATTGGCAGGCGTCCGCTCCACATTCTACCCAAATTTGGGCCCGATCGAACCGAGGGTCGAGTGGCTGGCGACGACCAACACTTTGGTACCCCAACCCCCTCGGCACCCCCAAGATCCGGCCCGATCGGACTGAAACCTTCGGCATCGCCGGACAGTCACCCAGCTAGACGGCCTACGAAATTTCAGCCGGATCCAACCGCGGGTTCAGCCGCGGCGACGAGTACAAGCTCTACGTACACTAGAGCGCCGAAATAAATCAGCGGGGTCAACTCTCGCGTCGCTCGCCCCGTCCTTAATACCTTACCGATCGACACGACACTTACGTACAATCTTGCCATACGCGCCCGCCAACTGCCTTTCAAATCTCGGCCCGATCCGACAGCGGGTTCGGCCGGGACAACAGGTTCGAGCTTCAATAAACGACAATCTACACTACAGTACATACGAAATACTGCCTACTCGAACCTCGTACCGCTCACTGCGCGCTTAATACTTATCCGATCAGCATGAAATTTCAATGCACTGTTCACCTAGAAGCCCCTGGGGTGCCCGTAAAATCTCAGCCTGATCGAGCCACGGGTTCGGCCAGGACAACCCGTTCGAGCTTCAAAATCAGCCAATATACACTATGTCGCGTAGGAAATACAGCCTACTAGAACCTCGTACCGCTTACTGCGGGCCTAATACTCATTCGATCAGCATGAAACTCGGAGACAATGTTCACCTAGGAGCCCCCGAGGTGCCCGTGAAATCTCAGCCTGATCGAGCCACGGCTTCGGCCGGCACAACGGGTACCAGCTTCAACAAACCACTAATTTACACTGTAACATACACGGCACATATAAAGTACAGCAGTCTAGAACCTCGTACCGCTTGCCGCGCGCTCAATACTTGGCCGATCCACACGAAACTTTAATACAATGTTGAGCTATAACACCTCTACCTACCCGTAAAATATCAGCCAGATCGGACTACGGGTTCGCCGAGGACAACGAGTTCGAGTTTCAAGAAAAGTCTACATACATTATAGCGCCTACAAAAATCAGCGGGGTCAAACCTTGCGCAGCTTACCGCGCTCCTAATACTGATCCGATCTACACGAAACTTGCACACAACGTTCACCTAGGTGCCCTCTACCTGCCCGTCAAATCCCAGTCCGATCGGACCACGGGCTCGCCGGGGACAACGAGTTCGAGTTTCAATAAACGGCAAGTTACAATATGTCCTATACGAAATACAGCCTACTCGGACCTCGTACCGCTCACTGCGCGCTTAATACCTATTCGATCAGCATGAAATTTTGATACAATGTTCACTTAGGGGCCCACTAGGTGCCCGTAAAATCTCAGCCTGATACGACCACGGGTTCGGCCGGGACAACCGGTTCGAGCTTCAAAAAACGACTATTTACACTATAGTACATATGAAATACAGCCTACTCGGACCTCGTACCGCTCACTGCGCGCCTAATACTTATCCGATCACGCTGGAACTTGAAGACAATGTTCACCTAGGAGCTCCCTAGAAGCCTATTAAATCTCAGCCTGATCGAGCCGCGGGTTCTCCCGCGGCAAAGAGTTCGAGCTTCAATTCTTACTTACATAGAATAAAGAACAACAAAGCGCGATAACTCCTACAGTCATGTTGAGCTTCCAATATACCGTCAAGAGTTATCCCTGATTTTTGTACACGCACTCGTAGAATGGCTGCCGCGGGCTTATTCCTCGCCCGATTTCGTTCATATTTGCACAGCAGACAGAGCGATGATGGGACTACATTCTGTCAAGATTTCACAAAGATCCGGCCACCGATACGGCCGGGACAACCGGTTCGAGCTTCAAAAAACGACTATTTACACTATAGTACATATGAAATACAGCCTACTCGAACCTCGTACCGCTCACTGCGCGCTTAATACCTATTCGATCAGCACGAAATTTCGATACAATGTTCACCTAGGGGCCCACGAGGTGCCCGTAAAATATCAGCCTGATCGGACCACGGGTTCGCCGGGGACGACCGGTTCGAGATTCAAAATCAGCCAATATACACTATGTCGCGTATGAAATACAGCTTACTCGGACCTCGTACCGCTCACTGCGCGCTTAATACCTATTCGATCAGCATGAAATTTTGATACAATGTTCACTTAGGGGCCCACTAGGAGCCCGTAAAATCTCAGCCTGATACGACCACGGGTTCGGCCAGGACAACCGGTTCGAGCTTCAAAAAACGACTATTTACACTATAGTACATATGAAGTACAGCCTACTCGAACCTCGTACCGCTAACTGCGCGCTTAATACTTATTCGATCAGCATGAAATTTTGACACAATGTTCACCTAGGTGCCCTCTACTTGCCTGTAAAATACCGGCCCGATCGGACCAGGGGTTCGCCCGGCACAACGGGTTCGAGCTTCAAAATCAGCCAATATACACTATGTCGCGTATGAAGTACAGCCTACTCGAACCTCGTACCGCTCACTGCGCGCTTAATACCTATTCGATCAGCATGAAAGTTTGACACAATGTTCACCTAGGGGCCCACTAGGTGCCCGTAAAATCTCAGCCTGATCGAGCCACGGGTTCAGCCGGGACAACGGGTACCAGCTTCAACAAACCCCAATTTACACTGTTACATATAGGGTGCATATAAAGTACAGTAGGCTCGAACCTCGTACCGCTTGCCGCGCGCCTGACACTTATCCGATCAACACGAAACTTCAATACGATGTTCACCTGGGGGTCCTCTGTCCGCCTATAAAATATCAGCCCGATCGGACCACGGGTTCGCCGGGGACAGCGAGTTCGAGTTTCAAGAAAAGTCTACATACTTGATAGCGCCTACGAAAATCAGCGGGGTCAAACCTTGCGCAGCTTACCGTGCCCCTAATACTGATCCGATCTACACGAAACTCGCACACAACGTTCACCTAGGTGCCCTCTACCTGCCCGTCCAATCCCAGTCCGATCGGACCACGGGCTCGCCGGGGACAACGAGTTCGAGTTTCAATCAACGGCAAGTTACAATATGTCCTATACGAAATACAGCCTACTCGGACCTCGTACCGCTCACTGCGCGCTTAATACTTATCCGATCACGCTGAAAATTGGAGACAATGTTCACCTAGGAGCCCCCTAGAAGCCTATAAAATCTCAGCCTGATCGAGCCACGGGTTCGCCCGCGGCAAAGAGTTCGAGCTTCAATTCTTACTTACATAGAATAAAGAACAACAAAGCGCGACAACTCCTACAGTCATGTTGCGCTTCCAATATACCGTCAAGAGTTATCCCTGATTTTTGTACAGGCACTCGTAGAATGGCTGCCGCGGGCTTAATCCTCGGCCGATTTCGTTCAAATTTTAACCACAGGCAGAGCAATGCTGGGGCTACGTTCTGTTAAATTTTCAGCCAGATCCCACTACGGGTCCGGCCGGGACAGCGGGTTGGAGCGTCAACAAACGACTATTTACACTATAGTACATACGAAATACTGCCTACTCGAACCTCGTACCGCTCACTGCGCGCTTAATACCTATTCGATCAGCGTGAAACTTGAATGCAATGTTCAACTAGGTGCCTTCTACGATCCCCTAAAATTCCAGCCCGATCCCGCCAAGGGTTCGACCGCGGCAACCCGTTCCAGCTTCAAAATCAGTCAAAATACGCTATAGTACATACGAAAATCAGCGGGGTCGAACCGTGCGCAGCTTACCGTGCCCCTAATACTGATCCGATCCACTTGAAACTTTAAGGCAATGTTCCCCTAGGTGCCCTCTACCTTCCCGTGAAATCCCAGCCCGATCCCACCAAGGGTTCGCCCGGCACATCGGGTTCGAGCTTCAAAATCAGCCAATATACACTATGTCGCGTATGAAGTACAGCCTACTCGAAACTCGTACCGCTCACTGCGCGCTTAATACTTATTCGATCAGCATGAAAGTTTGACACAATGTTCACCTAGGGGCCCACTAGGTGCCCGTAAAATATCAGCCTGATCGAGCCACGGGTTCAGCCGGCACAACGGGTTCGAGCTTCAAAATCAGCCAATATACACTATGTCGCGTATGAAGTACAGCCTACTCGAACCTCGTACCGCTCACTGCGCGCTTAATACCTATTCGATCAGCACGAAATTTCGATACAAGGTTCACCTAGGGGCCCACTAGGTGCCCGTAAAATATCAGCCTGATCGGACCACGGGTTCGCCGGGGACGACCGGTTCGAGCTTCAAAATCAGCCAATATACACTATGTCGCGTATGAAGTACAGCCTACTCGAACCTCGTACCGCTCACTGCGCGCTTAATACCTATTCGATCAGCACGAAATTTCGATACAATGTTCACCTAGCGGCCCACTAGGTGCCCGTAAAATATCAGCCTGATCGAGCCACGGGTTCGGCCGGCACAACGGGTACCAGCTTCAACAAACCCCAATTTACACTGTAACATATACGGCGCATATAAAGTACAGTAGGCTCGAACCGTGCGCCGCTTGCCGCGCGCCTGACACTTATCCGATCAACGTGAAACTTTGACACGATGTTCACCTGGGAGTCTTCTGCCCGCCTGTAAAATATCAGCCCGATCGGACGACGGGTTCGCCGGGGACAACGAGTTCGAGTTTCAAGAAAAGTCTACATACATGATAGCGCCTATAAAAATCAGCGGGGTCAAACCTTGCGCAGCTTACCGTGCTCCTAATACCGATCCGATCTACACGAAACTCGCACACAACGTTCACCTAGGTGCCCTCTACCTGCCCGTCCAATCCCAGTCCGATCGGACCACGGGCTCGTCGGGGACAACGAGTTCGAGTTTCAATAAACGGCAAGTTACAATATGTCCCATACGAAATACAGCCTACTAGAACCTCGTACCGCTTACTGCGCGACTAATACCCATCCGATCGGCATCAAACTTTAATACAATCTTCTACTGGAAGCCCCCTAGGTGCCCGTAAAATCTCAGCCCGATACGACTACGGGTTCGGCCGGGACAACCGGTTCGAGCTTCAAAAAACGACTATTTACACTATAGTACATATGAAATACTGCCTACTCGGACCTTGTACCGCTTACTGCGAGCTTCATACTTATCCGATCACGCTGAAAATTGGAGACAATGTTCACCTAGGAGCCCCCTAGAAGCCTATAAAATATCAGCCTGATCGAGTCGCGGGTTCTCCCGCGGCAAAGAGTTCGAGCTTCCATTCTTACTTACATAGAAGAAAGAACAACAAAGCGCGACAACTCCTACAGTCATGTTGCGCTTCCAATATACCGTCAAGAGTTATCCCTGATTTTTGTACAGGCACTCGTAGAATGGCTGCCGTGGCCTTATTCCTCGATCGATTTCAATTATTTTTTAACCACAGACAGAGCAATGATGTGGCTACATTTTGTTAAATTTTCAGCCCGATCCAACCACGGGTTCGGCCGGGACAGCGGGTTGGAGCGTCAAAAAACAACTATTTACACTATAGTACATATGAAATACTGCCTACTCGGACCTCGTACCGCTCACTGCGCGCTTAATACTTATTCGATCAGCGTGAAACTTGAATGCAATGTTAACTTAGGGGCCCACTAGATGCCCGTAAAATCTCAGCCTGATACGACCACGGGTTCGGCGAGGACAACCGGTTCGAGCTTCAAAAAACGACTATTTACACTATAGTACATACGAATTACAGCCTACTCGAACCTCGTACCGCTCACTGCGCGCCTAATAATCATCCGATCGACATGAAACTCGGAGACAATGTTCACCTAGGATCCCCCGAGGTGCCCGTAAAATCTCAGCCCGATACGACTACGGGTTCGGCCGGGACAACGGGTACCAGCTTCAACAAACCACTAATTTACACTGTAACATATACGGTACATATAAAGTACAGTAGGCTCGAACCGTGCGCCGCTTGCCGCGCGCCTGACACTTATCCGATCAACGCGAAACTTTGATACGATGTTCACCTGGGAGTCCTCTGCCTGCCTGTAAAATATCAGCCCAATCGGACCACGGGTTCGCCGGGGACAACGAGTTCGAGTTTCAAGAAAAGTCTACATACATTATAGCGCCGACAAAAATCAGCGGGGTCAAACCTTGCGCAGCTTACCGTGCTCCTAATACTGATCCGATCCACTTGAAACTTTAATGCAATCTTCCCCTAGGTGCCCTCTACCTTCCCGTGAAATCCCAGTCCGATCCCACCAAGGGTTCGCCCGGCACAACGAGTTCGAGTTTCAATAAACGGCAAGTTACAATATGTCCCATACGAAATACAGCCTACTAGAACCTCGTACCGCTTACTGCGCGACTAATACCCATCCGATCGGCATCAAACTTTAATACAATCTTCACCTGGGAGCCCCCTAGGTGCCCGTAAAATCTCAGCCCGATACGACTACGGGTTCGGCCGGGACAACCTGTTCGAGCTTCAAAAAACGACTATTTACACTATAGTACATATGAAATACTGCCTACTCGAACCTCGTACCGCTTACTGCGCGCCTAATACTTATCCGATCACGCTGAAAATTGGAGACAATGTTCACCTAGGAGCCCCCTAGAAGCCTATAAAATCTCAGCCTGATCGAGCCGCGGGTTCTCCCGCGGCAAAGAGTTCGAGCTTCGATTCTTACTTACATAGAATAAAGAACAACAAAGCGCGACAACTCCTACAGTCATGTTGCGCTTCCAATATACCGTCAAGAGTTATCCCTGATTTTTGTACAGGCACTCGTAGAATGGCTGCCGCGGGCTTATTCCTCGGCCGATTTCATTCAAATTTTAACCACAGGCAGAGCAATGATGGGGCTACATTATGTTAAATTTTCAGCCAGATCCCACCACGGGTTCGACCGTGCCAACGGGTTCGAACTTCAATAAACGACAATTTACTCTATACAGTATATTAAGTACACCAGACTCGAACCTCGTACCGCTTGCCCTGCCCTTAATACTAATCCGATCGGCATGAAATTTTAACACCATGTTTAGGTGGTAGTCCTCTGTCGGTCACGAAAATTTCAGCCTGATAGGAGCGCTGGTTCAGACGCTACTACGAATACGGGTGTTGCCTGCAGGGACACTGCCACGCCCATCTCGGTCTCAACCGTGCCCAGCTCTTACGCCTACTTAGAATCCGTTGGAAATTTCACCACAGGTAGACAATCGTTTGGGCTACACAATGTGTAAATATCAGCCGGATCGGACAGCAACTCGGCTCCCTGCAACAAGTGAAAGGTTGGATACCGGCAGCGACTCAGAACCCTAACCACTCCTACCACACACCTCATACTTTTACATCCATGTACTACTCGTCCGGACAGGTCATCTACTGAGTAGCGTCTCTTCATTACGCAGTACATACGCCCACAACGACATAGTAAAGTTGTACACTTGGATCCTATAAACATATAGGAGAATACTGGTGGAAACGGGTTGCAACGAAAAAAACATACACAGCATATCAGTCTAGCTTCGGAATACACTTTTGTTAAACATTAAAATGACAACTTGCACTTTTTTTGGTGTGGAAACGGGTTGGGACAAACATCGGAAGCATACCCCGGTGCCCCGTGCTTGCCTCCGCTGAAATCAAGCGAAAAAGACCGATGTCCGCGGCAGGCCGCGTAGACCCCGGCAGAAGGCCCGAGGAGCCCGCTGATGCTTCGGCCGAGTGCCCAGCCGAGCTTCCCCGGCAGAAAACAGCCGCCTGCCGATGTCCCAAGCCGCCTGGACTAATATAACAAAAATAAAATTAAGACTTGCACTTTTTTCGGTGTGGAAACGGGTTGGAACCACCATCCGAGGTCTACCGCGGTGTCCCGTGCTTGCCTCCGCTGAAATCAAGGGAGAAAGACCGATGTCCGCGGCATGCCGCGTAGACCCCGGCAGAAGGCCCTCGGAGCCCGCTGATGCCCCGGCCGAGTGCCCAGCCGAGCTTCCCCGGCAGAAAACACTCGCCTGCCGATGTCCTAAGCCGCCTGGACTAATATAACAAAAATAAAATTAAGACTTGCACTTTTTTCGGTGTGGAAACGGGTTGGAACCACCATCCGAGGTCTACCGCGGTGTCCCGTGCTTGCCTCCGCTTGAAATCAAGGGAGAAAGACCGATGTCCGCGGCATGCCGCGTAGACCCCGGCAGAAGGCCCGCGGAGCCCGCTGATACCCCGGCCGAGTGCCCAGCGGAGGTTCCCCGGCAGAAATAAGCCGCCTGCCGATATCCTAAGCCGCCTGGACTAATATAACAAAAATAAAATTAAGACTTGCACTTTTTTCGGTGTGGAAACGGGTTGGAATCACCATCCGAGGTCTACCGCGGTGTCCCGTGCTTGCCTCCGCTTGAAATCAAGGGAGAAAAAGCGATGTCCGCGGCAGGCCGCGTAGACCCCGGCAGAAGCCCCGCGGAGCCCGCTGATGCTCCGGCCGAGTGCCCAGCCGATGTTTCCCCGGCAGAAAACAGCCGCCTGCCGATGTCCTAAGCCGCCTGGACTAATATAGCAAAAAAAAAATTAAGACTTGCACTTTTTTCGGTGTGGAAACGGGTTGGAACCACCATCCGAGGTCTACCGCGGTGTCCCGTGCTTGCCTCCGCTTGAAATCAAGGGAGAAAGACCGATGTACGCGGCATGCCGCGTAGGCCCCGGCAGAAGCCCCGCGGAGCCCGCTGATGCTCCGGCCGAGTGCCCAGCCGATGTTTCCCCGGCAGAAAACAGCCGCCTGCCGATGTCCTAAGCCGCCTGGACTAATATAGCAAAAAAAAAATTAAGACTTGCACTTTTTTCGGTGTGGAAACGGGTTGGAACCACCATCCGAGGTCTACCGCGGTGTCCCGTGCTTGCCTCCGCTTGAAATCAAGGGAGAAAGACCGATGTCAGCGGCATGCCGCGTAGGCCCCGGCAGAAGGCCCGCGGAGCCCGCTGATACCCAGGCCGAGTGCCCAGCCGAGGTTCCCCGGCAGAAATAAGCCGTATGCCGATATCCTAAGCCGCCTGGACTAATATAATTAAAATAAAATTAAGACTTGCACTTTTTTGGGTGTGGAAACGGGTTGGAACCACCATCCGAGGTCTACCGCGGTGTCCCGTGCTTGCCTCCGCTTGAAATCAAGGGAGAAAGACCGATGTCCGCGGCATGCCGCGTAGACCCCGGCAGAAGTCCCGCGGAGCCCGCTGATACCCAGGCCGAGTGCCCAGCCGAGGTTCCCCGGCAGAAATAAGCCGCCTGCCGATATCCTAAGCCGCCTGGACTAATATAACAAAAATAAAATTAAGACTTGCACTTTTTTCGGTGTGGAAACGGGTTGGAACCACCATCCGAGGTCTACCGCGGTGTCCCGTGCTTGCCTCCGCTTGAAATCAAGGGAGAAAAAGCGATGTCCGCGGCAGGCCGCGTAGACCCCGGCAGAAGCCCCGCGGAGCCCGCTGATGCTCCGGCCGAGTGCCTAGCCGATGTTTCCCCGCTGAAATGAGCCGCATACCGATGTCCCAAGCCGCCTGGACTAATATAACAAAAATAAAAT
Organism: Mactra quadrangularis; assembly: GCA_025267735.1. Classification (NCBI taxonomy): domain Eukaryota; kingdom Metazoa; phylum Mollusca; class Bivalvia; order Venerida; family Mactridae; genus Mactra; species Mactra quadrangularis. Next base: position 14,577 of record JAMOLF010000105.1, read on the forward strand.
TAAGACTTGCACTTTTTTGGGTGTGGAAACGGGTTGGAACCACCATCCGAGGTCTACCGCGGTGTCCCGTGCTTGCCTCCGCTTGAAATCAAGGGAGAAAGACCGATGTCCGCGGCATGCCGCGTAGACCCCGGCAGAAGGCACGAGGAGCCCGCTGATGCCCCGGCCGAGTGCCCAGCCGAGCTTCCCCGGCAGAAAACACTCGCCTGCCGATGTCCCAAGCCGCCTGGACTAATATAACAAAAATAAAATTAAGACTTGCACTTTTTTCGGTGTGGAAACGGGTTGGAACCACCATCCGAGGTCTACCGCGGTGTCCCGTGCTTGCCTCCGCTTGAAATCAAGGGAGAAAAAGCGATGTCCGCGGCAGGCCGCGTAGACCCCGGCAGAAGCCCCGCGGAGCCCGCTGATGCTCCGGCCGAGTGCCTAGCCGATGTTTCCCCGCTGAAATGAGCCGCATACCGATGTCCCAAGCCGCCTGGAGTAATATAACAAAAATAAAATAAAGACTTGCACTTTTTTCGGTGTGGAAACGGGTTGGAACCACCATCCGAGGTCTACCGCGGTGTCCCGTGCTTGCCTCCGCTTGAAATCAAGGGAGAAAGACCGATGTCCGCGGCATGCCGCGTAGACCCCGGCAGAAGCCCCGCGGAGCCCGCTGATGCCCCGGCCGAGTGCCCAGCCGAGCTTCCCCGGCAGAAAACAGCCGCCTGCCGATGTCCCAAGCCGCCTGGAGTAATATAACAAAAATAAAATAAAGACTTGCACTTTTTTCGGTGTGGAAACGGGTTGGAACCACCATCCGAGGTCTACCGCGGTGTCCCGTGCTTGCCTCCGCTTGAAATCAAGGGAGAAAGACCGATGTCCGCGGCATGCCGCGGAGACCCCGGCAGAAGCCCCGCGGAGCCCGCTGATGCCCCGGCCGAGTGCCCAGCCGAGGTTCCCCGGCAGAAAACAGCCGCCTGCCGATGTCCCAAGCCGCCTGGAGTAATATAACAAAAATAAAATAAAGACTTGCACTTTTTTCGGTGTGGAAACGGGTTGGAACCACCATCCGAGGTCTACCGCGGTGTCCCGTGCTTGCCTCCGCTTGAAATCAAGGGAGAAAGACCGATGTCCGCGGCATGCCGCGGAGACCCCGGCAGAAGGCCCGCGGAGCCCGCTGATACCCAGGCCGAGTGCCCAGCCGAGGTTCCCCGGCAGAAATAAGCCGCCTGCCGATATCCTAAGCCGCCTGGACTAATATAACGAAAATAAAATTAAGACTTGCACTTTTTTCGGTGTGGAAACGGGTTGGAACCACCATCCGAGGTCTACCGCGGTGTCCCGTGCTTGCCTCCGCTGAAATCAAGGGAGAAAAAGCGATGTCCGCGGCATGCCGCGTAGACCCCGGCAGAAGCCCCGCAGAGCCCGCTGATGCTCCGGCCGAGTGCCCAGCCGAGGTTCCCCGGCAGAAAACAGCCGCCTGCCGATGTCCCAAGCCGCCTGGAGTAATATAACAAAAATAAAATAAAGACTTGCACTTTTTTTGGTGTGGAAACGGGTTGGAACCACCATCCGAGGTCTACCGCGGTGTCCCGTGCTTGCCTCCGCTTGAAATCAAGGGAGAAAGACCGATGTCCGCAGCAGGCCGCGTAGACCCCGGCAGAAGGCCCGCGGAGCCCGCTGATACCCAGGCCGAGTGCCCAGCCGAGGTTCCCCGGCAGAAATAAGCCGCCTGCCGATATCCTAAGCCGCCTGGACTAATATAACGAAAATAAAATTAAGACTTGCACTTTTTTCGGTGTGGAAACGGGTTGGAACCACCATCCGAGGTCTACCGCGGTGTCCCGTGCTTGCCTCCGCTGAAATCAAGGGAGAAAAAGCGATGTCCGCGGCAGGCCGCGTAGACCCCGGCAGAAGCCCCGCGGAGCCCGCTGATGCTCCGGCCGAGTGCCCAGCCGATGTTTCCCCGGCAGAAAACAGCCGCCTGCCGATGTCCTAAGCCGCCTGGACTAATATAGCAAAAAAAAAATTAAGACTTGCACTTTTTTTGGTGTGGAAACGGGTTGGGACCAACATTAAATGCATACCCCGGTGTCCCGTGCTTGCCTCCGCTGAAATCCCCGGCAAAATACCCGCAGAGCCGGCCTAAGCCGCGGCCGAGTGCCCAGCCGTGCTTTCCCCGCTGAAACAAGCCGCCGGCCGCCGATTCCAGCGCGCCTTGCTTCCAGCCGCGGGAAACCCCGGTAAAAAGACCGGGGCGCCGTGCGTTCTCCAGCGGGGAAAGTTTGACCCCCTTTTTCACCCATTAGGAATAGAGATAGATATACATAACCATATATGGAAATGAGCGTGTACATGCCCTCTATAACATATTAAAATTTGAACAAAATCGGTTCACAAATAAGCTCAGAACTGGCAAAAAAGTGCTCGTGGCAACCCGTTTACACCATACTGAGGCATATATAGGGGATAGGGTGTCGATTGAGGTCGATATCAGCGGACATCCCTTAGAAAGGCGAAAAAGAAGGGAGATTTAGCCGGAGAGATTTGTTTGCCCGGGGAATCGGTGTGTCGAGCATCGCTAGTACCCGAGTAGGCATGGCTTCGGCGAGCGTTTCAGCTAGGATCGAGGGCAGTAGCTTCCCGAACGCCTGCTTCATTGCAGTCTAGTACGGGGCATCGGCGAAATCGAGCTGGCTGGGCGCTTTTCTCGCTTCTGTGGTTGGTTTGCCGCGGGTACCTACCGAGGACGTTCTGTGCATCGTTAGTAGGGGGTATCCTGGCTTCTTTCCACGGCGTTGGCGCGCTAGCACCTAGGGCTATGGCTTCCGAAACCCTGCTCACCGCAGAATAGTACGGGCCTACGGCGCAATGGAGCTACTGGCTGGCATTTCGCACGGGCGATCGGGTACCTTCCGAACACGTTACGTCGCTAGTACGGGGTACCCATGCTTGTGCGCTCTTTTGCCGGCTTGCCTACCGCCTTTTCGCCTGCGTGGTTGGTCTGTCGCGGGTACCTACCGAGCACGGTCTAGTATCCAGGCTTCCTTCCACGGCGCTGGCGCGCTAGCACCGAGGGCCTTGGCTTCCCGAAACCCTGCTCACCGCAGAATAGTACGGGGCCTACGGCGTAATCGAGCTAGCTGCTGGCATTCGCATTGGCGAGCGGGTACCTCCCGAACACGTTACGTCGATAGTACGGGGTACCCCATGCCTACATGCGCTCGTCCGCTGAAACTATCCCGGACCTTAACGGTCCACCGTACAGCCAGGCACGGCTGCGTCTCTGATGAACCTGCCTGCTCGCTGCTCCAGTCCGAAGGCACCACGACCGAGCGAGAAGAGGCATTATAGCCGCGGGTTCATCGCAGGGCTTGCCTAGCGTCTAGCCGAGACCGTCTCTCCTGCGACTATCGTTGGTACTGGCATCGAGTCCGAACCTGGCTTTGTGGAGGCTTCGCAACTACTAGGTAATCGTTGGAGGCCGGTGATCCGGGGCAATCAACATAAGGTGTAGCGGGCGTCTTCCCTTGGGTACAGAGAGTAGTACGAAATCGCTTAACTGATGCACGAGGAGATAAAAGGAGTCTCCCCCGGTCTCTTCGGGCTAGCTACTGCGTCACTAGTAGGCTGTAAGGTAAGCGCTGGTCTATGCGCCGTTCCTACGAGAAAATATACGCTGCCACACTGCCTGGACAAATTATACCGCTAGACGGCTATAACCAGGCAGGCCACTAGGCGTTGGGGCAAACCTAGTGGTTACACACATACAAAACGCCGCTAGAAGGGCAAGCTAGACGGCAGGCAGTTTCTCGATAGGGTACGGTCGTACAGGCGAGCCACGGTCGGCCGAAAGGATGCTTGCTAATGCCCGCGGAGGTTGGGATCAGCTGAGATTAAAGCTCACTCGTCGTTGTGTCGGTCTACCCCAAGCGTAAGTGGAACGTCTCTTGCTGTTCGAAGGGGAAGGCACCGCGAACCTTGCTCTGGGGAGCTGGCTCGAGAAGAGGATGCCTGGTGGGAAGCCTTGTAAAAGCCGTCTCTAGCTGCCTGCCCCGCTTGCGGGGTTCCGTTTCAACGGTCCGAAGGCCTGGGAGCCTCTACCGGCGAATCGGCGGAGATTGTTCGGCACAAGCCTAGGTAGGGGCGTCTGGCAAGCGTCTCTCTCCTAGCACCCTTCTGGGTCTCGAAGAGCAAATGTCGCTCACGATTCTGGTGTTGGGCAGTGGCTAGCCGGCCGGCTTACCAGCTAGCTAGCAACGGCCGCTGTTCCTCGCCTTCTATGCGGCCTCATACGCTGCTTCATCCTTGCGTAGAATTATACCTACACTAGGTGGTAGCGAGGCCCGCTGATTGACTTGTCCAATCGGCTATGTTAAAAACTCTGCTTCGATTACGGGCGCTCCGTCGTGTCTCTCGTAGTGTGTGACGACTAGCGGTCTGAAACAAGGCTGCGCTAAGTCCAAGAGTGCGGCGGACGCGGAGCCTGGAGGACAAAGCTTCTCGACAGCGAGGGAACGGTGTAACACCCTAGTACCATGCTGGCGACCGCGGCAGACTACGGGGCCCAATATTGCTCTGGTTTCCTACGACCAGCGGGCACGTAGTTCTACCCGGTCTCGCGAGGAGTTCCACAGGCACTGCGCGGCAGCCCCGAAGCGCTGAAAGAGTATAAATATATCTTGTACATTACGTACAAAAACCTTGAACGCATTACGCGATGTGCGAGGTGCTCTGCGGCGAGTGCCTCCCTTGTGGAAGTAGGCTAGTACTCTGTACTTTTCTACGATAAAACAGCATCGCACCAGGGGAGCGTGTTGCCGGGCTGGTCTCGGCGGCATCAGTACCCAGGCTTTCGCTTAGTAGGAGCGATTGCCACGGCGATCGAGATGGCATTCTGGGCCGACCAAAGACTGCGCGCCGCCACGGCGTGGTCTCGGCCAAGCTGGGAAGCCCCACTTACTGTACTAAGTAAGTGTACGGGAATGCCCAGAGAGGGATGCCTACTCTCGCCGAAACGGTGAAGTTTTGCGGGAGAGCGAGGGGACTTTCTGCGGCGGAGGCTCTGTCGTCGCCGCTTGAAACGGAGCCTCGCTCACCATGCTCGAAAACTCGCCTGCTACCTGGTTGATCCTGCCAGTAGTGATATGCTTGTCTCAAAGATTAAGCCATGCATGTCTAAGTACAAGCCCTTGCACGGCGAAACTGCGGATGGCTCATTAAATCAGTTATGGTTCACTAGGCCGCGCACTTCTTACTTGGATAACTGTGGCAATTCTAGAGCTAATACATGCTAAACAGCTCCGACCCGCGAGGGGAAGAGCGCTTTTGCTAGTTCTAAAGCCAAACCTGGCTCGCTCTCGGGCGGCCAGCGTCCTTACGGATGAATCCGAGCAACTTTGTGCGGATCGCATGCCCTCGCGGCGGCGACAGGCCTTT
>JAMOLF010000106.1:0-21959 GCA_025267735.1 Mactra quadrangularis
TCATCGTAATTAAAAAAAGAAGTAATTTTTACTGATCTTCCAGGCTCTGACAGAATTCACTACGAAAAGTATGATGGAACTAGCACATGGCTTACTTGCAATGGACTTGCTGTGAATAAGGATCAAAAACGACGTCATGGTAAGAAATATATTGTACTAGTATACATACATGTTTTCGTTTAACACATTTTGCACCTTGTAAATTATTCATTTATATCATAACTAAGATGCACACAACTGCAAATTATTGCATTGCAGCAACGTCTCTCTCACAAGTAGTGCTGTCATTTTTGCAACTAATATGAGATATTCACGAAATTTGAATTATTACTCTAATGGTAACATGCACCTAATGAGCTCTTAAATGTTATGCAGTTGAGTGTTTTACCAAACAAAACTAATACAGGCAATTTTAAAGAGTCTTCAGCTCTAGGTTGATGTATCTGAATGTGTGTAACAACAGCAAATTAATTTTAAATGTAAATTTGATTTTCTTGTGCATTTGGTCTTCTGATCGACGAAGTAGTTATACCATCATTTACTTGGAATTGATATCAAAATGTCATAAGTTTGTTGCTTAATCATGATTAGAAATGCAAAAATGAAATGTTTAGTTGTCCGAAGCTAAATAACTTGAACAAGTCTAGAAGACAAGATATTTGAAAATAAAAAGGATTTGATTATATCGGTAAATGTAAAATTGGTAATTATGAAGAAAAAAATGAATAAAAAACATGTATTGATAATTGAATCATACCGATATTGGTCTAAGTAATGATTTATTATACATTTTACAGACCAGACAGCTATGGAATTTCATGATGAAAGCACTGGCAATAATGATGATGAAACAGATATGATCGCTCTCTCCAATGACGAGGTCACGCAATTTACTGGTATTTATTTTCAAATACATTATTATACCCCCGCTTCGAAGAAGAGGGGGGTATACTGTTTTACCCTTGTCCGTGCGTCCGTCCGTCCGTCCGTCCGTCCGTTACAAAATTTCCGTCGCAGTTTTCTCAGCAACTATAACATGCAGCAGCCTAATACTTTGCATATTGCTTCATCCCATAGTCCCATGTGGTGTAAAGCGATTTCATGCTCCTTGCTCATCTACTTCCTGTTTGCCGCATATTTTTAGATTTTTGCGGGGGTATCACTAGTGAGCATTAGCTCACAGTTTTTTTTTGTTTTTGCATGTTTTATATTAAAAGTCTATCTACAATCATTCAATTGATGACTTACTTGTGAAAGATTGAATTGTACACTTACCATCAGACCTTTTCTATGCATATTTGAGAAAACTAAGTAAATGCATTTATTGTGGAGAGTTTTATTTTTTGTTAGATATATAAGTTTTTATGTAGTTGCTTTTTATTGCAAGTGTAATGAAATTTCATCGTTTAACAATAATATCATGATATTGACAACAGTTTGATGTATTTCATTTATACAAACTTAGTACAATAAAACCTGATTTGAAAAAGTAGTACAATGAAACCTGATTTGAAAAAGTATCTCTAAATGAGTTTGACATTGTCTTGACTCTGGTTAACGTATCGGTATAATAATGTTTTACAGCAACAGCACTGATGGAATCACCAGTACAATCCACTAGTACCAACGAGAATGATATAACAATGTTCGTCAATGCCAATTTAGAGTTACAGGAATTCACTGGTATTTATAATTTTGTACATTTTTCAACCAAAATGTCTTATACTGCTTAACGATCAAACTTATTTTAGGGATTTTCATGAGCTACATGTAAATAAAATACTAGATACCAAATCACTAAAAGAAACAACAAGTATAACCTACAATTTGAAATAATTATGTTCTCACGTCAGACTTTTTTGTGCGTGATTGAAACTGATATAATCAAAATGTTTTGCGCATAATATATGTAAGTCATAATTTTTTTTGTAGCGCTATGTATTTCAAAGTAATGTTAGACCGATATAATCAAACAACACAACAATTGATGGATTCTAAGTAAGGAATGTTGTTCCTTCCAATGATAATTCTTTATTTGTATAACACAAGACCCAATACATTGACATCTACTCGACTTCCAATCAGAGTGACGATGTATTTTTATTTACAGCACAACAAAAAATGACTTCACAAAATATGTGCACTGGTTTCAATGGAGATGAAATAAATATGGACACACAAACGCATGGAGAGTTACTAGAATTACCTGGTATTTATAATCCAAATTCTTCACGGTGTATTTATTATTGAAAAATGACATGATACAAAATTAAAATGTGGTTTCTCGCGCTATTAAGTTGGAATTTGTTATTTGTGAAGCACAACAATTAAAAGAACGTAGTCATTGTATTCCTAAGATGAAGTCATAACTTGACTTAATTCTAAGATCTGCAGCATCAACGTTGTTTACAAAACTGGACCTTAAATAAAAGCTAAACTATGTAATGCTTAGATTTTCATTTGTTAAGTTATTATTCAGTTTTAAATCAGCATAGTTTACAATTAATTTTGTTCTTACTTCTTTATATTATATTTTATGATTCATTGAAATCGATACAACAAATCATACAGCGGCTGAAAAACGGTGATGTTTTGCGTTTCACTTTGCTGACCAGCTCGAAGAATGATGATTGCTTAGACAAGTTATCTGTATATATTAAAAGGTTAAACTTGTACATTGTATTGATAAATAAAACATTAATTATTGCAATAAGAAAACATTCAAGAATCAACTTGTATTGATAATTGACTCATACCGATATTGGTCAAAATAATGAATTTATCATAACTTTTACAGAACAGACATCTATGGAATTTCATGGTAAAGGCACTGATCATAATGAAGATGAAACAGCTATGATCGCTCTCTCCAATGATGAAGTCACGCAATTTACTGGTATTTATTTCTCAAATTCATTATTTTTGCATGTTGTATAAATGGAAACAAGTTAAGTCTATTTACAATTATTCACTTGATGACCTACTTGTGAAGGAATGAATTATTCATTCACCAGTGGACCTTTTCTATTGCATACTTGAGAAAATAAAGTACATGCATTTATAGTGGATAGTAATGTGCTGTTCTTTTGGTGCGTTTTAAGTTAATTGATTACTAGAGCCAAATAAATTTGCATTTATCGACTTAAAACTACTTTTTATTGCATGAATAATGTTTTTTCTTCATTAATTACTAACTCATGATACAGACAACAGTTTGATGTATTTCATTTATACAAACTTAGTACAATGAAACCTGATTTGAAAAAGTATCTGTAAATGATTTTGACATTGTCTTGACTCTGGTTAACGTATCGGTATAATAATGTTTTACAGCAACAGCACTGATGGAATCACCAGTACAATCCACTAGTACCAACGAGAATGATTTAACAATGTTCGTCAATGCCAATTTAGAGTTACAGGAATTCACTGGTATTTATAATTTTGTACATTTTTCAAACAAAATGTCTTATACTGCGTAATTATTTTAACTTATCTTAGATATTTACATTTGATTAAATCATTTGGCACCCACACTCTGCTATAGGCATTTTCCATAATTGTCCGTTTTTTTCTCAACAGTAGCTTGAATAATTTCACAGTGACTTAATGCATTTTTTGTAATGACGACCTAATTGATCTTAGATATATCTTAACTAAAGCATATAATCGAAATTCTTCACGGTGTATTTTTTATTGAAAAATGACATAATATAAAAATTAAAATGTGGTTTCTAGCATTATTTAGTGGGAACTTGTTATTTGTGAAGCGCCACAATTAAAAGAACGTAGACAATGACTTCCAACAGATGAAGTTATAACTTGGCTTAATTCTACGATCTGCAGCATCAACTTTGTTTACAAAATTGGACCTTAAATAAAAGCTAAGCTATGTAATGCTTAGATTTTCATTTGTTAAGTTATTATTCAGTTTTGAATCAGCATAGTTTACAATTATTTTTGTTCCTATTTCTTTACATTATATTTTATGATTTAAGTCAATGAATCAATGAAATCAATATGATGTTTTGTGTTTTACTTTGCTTGCAAGCTCGAATAAAGATTCTTACTTAGACAAAATATCTGAATATATAAAAAGGTTTAATATGTACATTGTATTGATAAATGAAACATTAATCATTGCAATAAGAAAACATTCAAGTAGCAACTTGTATTGATAATGGAATCATATCGGTATTGATTAAATTAATGATCTTATTATGAATTTTACAGAACGGACATCTATTGAATGTCATGGTAAAAGCACTGATCATAATGATGATGGAACAATTATGATTGCTCTCTCCAATGACGAGGTCACGCAATACACTGGTAAATTATTTTCAAAAACATTATTTTTGCATGTTTTATAAATGGAAATGATCAAATTCTATCTACAATCATTCACTTGATGACTTACTTGTGAAGGATTGAATTGTACACTCCCCATCGGACCTTTTCGTTTGTATATTTGAGAAAATAAAGTACAAGCATTTATAGTGGAGTGTTGTGTTTTGTCAGATAAATTTGGTGTATATTCAATATATTGATTACTAGAGCCAAATAAATTTGCATTTATCGACTTATAACTACTTTGTATTGCAAGAATAATGTTTTTTCTTCATTGATTACTAACTCATGATACAGACAACAGTTTGATGTATTTCATTTATACAAACTTAGTACAATGAAACCTGATTTGAAAAAGTATCTGTAAATGATTTTGACATTGTCTTGACTCTGGTTAACGTATCGGTATAATAATGTTTTACAGCAACAGCACTTATGGGATCACCAGTACAATCCACTAGTACCAACGAGAATGATATAACAATGTTCGTCAATGCCAATTTAGAGTTACAGGAATTCACTGGTATTTATAATTTTGTACATTTTTCAACCAAAATGTCTTATACATCTAAATGGTTGAACTTTCAAGCAATAGCAGTCAAATACTGCAATTATTCAATCAATTACACGATACAACAAGAATAACTTTTACTTTTTCTTAATTGTTAAAATTTTTAAAGGGATATCCAGGCAAAAACTCAACTGCATATTTGCTGATTTTGAATTATTTTTATACCTATGTTTGTTACAAACACACTGATATATTTTGGCAAAATATTTAATATTTTATCGATATATGAGGGGTGTTTCTTAACTTGACCCGTGTGGGTCAGGTTAGCTTATAGTAATAATATTTGTCCGTTTTTTTCAACTGCCAAAGCTTGAATAATTTCACGGTGACTAAATGCATTGTTTTTGTACTGGCGACCTAATTGTAATTAATAAATATCTTGAATCAAACATAAGCAGCTTTACTCGATCATTACACACACTTGGAAATTTATGAATGTATCACGAAGATAATTTTAAGGACTATTTTATTCACGAATGTCCTTCATGGCTTTATAATAGGTTTGGTTGCAAAATTTAATTTACGAATAACACTATTATTCATTTAAATTCTAATGAAATAAAAAAGTAAGTTTAAAAGATGTTTATGTTTTTTCACTCATAAAGTTAACAAGGATTCATTCAAAGTAAAATTTGTTAATCGCCACTCTCTGCTCGAAATGTGTAAACCACACCCCTTGTGCCGATTGAGTGCATCAGACCGTATCAAATTATTTTTTTTTACACAAATCGGTAGAAAATGACACAAAAATTATCTCTGCAAAATTTGATAAGAATCCATTGGCCCGTTATGAAAAAGTCAAAATTTGAAAAGTGATCGGTTAGAACTTTTGTTCAGTGTATATTGATGTTAAAACATAGCAGAGTTTTATCTTACCACGTAGTACATGTTAATGAAATTACATATTTTAACTTGTCACTGATAAGGAACTGGGACCGTTTAATTAAAATCTTAAAGGCAGCAAAATCTTTAATTAAGTTACTTACGTTGCACTTACATTTACGATGAGAGCATTTCACAGACACACTCGTAACTTAAAAATCTCTGCTACAATACGATCTAACTTGAGTCAACGACAAAATCGTGAGGACTTCAAATTTTAGTCACATGAATTTTTGTCAATACAGGAACTACAATACCTTTTAAGAATTCAATATGTTCCAAACACTTCAATGAACAATTACACCAACGATGAGTAGAAGCCCTCGAAAAAAATGCCCGAGGGTTATTCTTAGCCAGAATACTATTTATTTTCCAATACACAACAAACACAATGGAACCAATGGACATCAAAATAAAGTAATTAAGCACAAAAAAGTTCCCTTGTGGCGTCAAAAATACCTTTAAACAATAAATTATCAGAATTACAGACACATAAAATGATAATTTCATATAAAATGAATCATTCTTAAGACATTTCATCGAAATCTTGCAATATATATTTAGAAGTTCAGTTCGCATGTACACACGTTTTTGTGATTAAACCCCGACTTCCGCAAAGATGTGTAATGAAAAAGTGTTTTATACAAAACTTCATAAGGACACCCAAGTTTTGGTTACAGTGTCCACTAGTTTGATTCAGATATGTAAATTCAGTCACCAATATAGATAGTGTGAACGTCAGTATATCTAGATTAATATTAGTGCATTCCATATATGTATATGTATTCTGAAATTGTTCGCTAGAATAAAAGGAAACTTGCATAGAAAATAACAGATTAATTTCTGTATTCACATGTGATGTGAAGTACTTACGGCAACCTCGTCCAAAAGATTTCAGGCAAGAAGGATGATTAAACATCATGATAGTTTTTGCTCTACATTTACCCTGACCACCTTTTTGGAGGTTGGTACTTGAAGCTACCTTTCTGTAATTTCAACTTCAACGTTGACGTAAAAGGCAGTCATCAGATCTGCAGCAGCAAAGTGATTTTCAAAACTGGACATTAAATGAAATCAAAGCTATTTAATGCTTACAGTTTCATTTGTTTAGTTGTTAAGTTATTAGTGTGTATTCAATCAGCATATATTTACAAAGATTTTTCTTCATTTGTTTTATGGTATTTTATCATTCATTGACTAAAAAGAACAAATCATACAGCGGCTGTAAAACGGTGATGTTTTGCGTTTCACTTTGCTGACCAGCTCGAAGAATGATGATTGCTTAGACAATTTATCCGTATATTTTAAAAGGTTAAACTTGTAAATTGTATTAATAAATAAAACATTAAGTATTGCAATAAGAAAACATTCAAGAATCAACTTGTATTGATAATTGACTCATACCGATATTGGTCAAAATAATGAATTTATCATAACTTTTACAGAACAGACATCTATGGAATTTCATGGTGAAGGCACTGATCATAATGATGATGAAACAGCTATGATCGCTCTCTCCAATGGCGAAGTCACGCAATTTACTGGTATTTATTTCTCAAATTCATTATTTTTGCATGTTTTATAAACGGACATAATAGCATTCTATTTACAATCATTCAATTGATGACTTACTTGTGAAGGATTGAATTGTACACTCCCCATCGGAACATTTATATTGCATATTTGAGAAAACATAGTACATGCATTTATAGTGGAGAGTTGTATGTTGTTGTTAGATAAGTTTGGTGTAAATTCAATAAATTAATTACAAGAACCAAATAAATTTGCAATCATCGACTTAGAGCTGTTTTTTATTGCAAGTATAATGAAATTTCTTCGTGAATCAATAATATCATGATACAGACATAACCTAATTTGAAAAATGTATCTCTAAATGATTTTGACATTGTCTTGACTCTGGTGAACGTATCGGTATAATAATGTTTTACAGCAACAGCACTGATGGAATCACCAGTACAATCCACTAGTACCAACGAGAATGATATAACAATGTTCGTGAATGCCAATTCAGAAGTACAAGAATTAACTGGTATTTATAATTTGTACATTTTAAAACAAAATGTCTTATACTGCCTAATGAGTTAGCTTATTTCAGAGATTTTCATGAGCTACCTTTGAATCAAGCATTAGGCAGTCAAATACTGCAATGATTTTATTCAATTACACGACTCAACAAGAATAACCTTTATTTTTTCTCAGTGTTAATATCTATAAGGGATATGCAGGCAAAAGCTCAACTTCATATTTCCTTATTTTGAATTATTTCTATAACTGTGAGTGCAACAAACACTAAAATATTTTTTAGCAAAATATTTCATATTTTATCGTTATATTTTAGGTGTTACCTTACTTTACCCATGTGGGTCAGATTAGCTAAAAATATATTGGTATAAAAATTTGCATTTACTGATGAGAAGATATTTAATAATTGTGCAAAATAAGTGTAATTTTATTAAAAAAATAATCTATCCGCCTACGAACGTTGAAAATATAAAAAGCGACCAATGAAAATATTAAATTTCAGCAAGTCCGACATATAAAAAATCTATAAAGAGCTTGCTGATACCCTTAGAATCCTATTTTACTTTCAACAACGTGTATACCACATATTTTTATTCGTTGAGTTGAATGTTATAAATGACATATAAAATTGATAAGGGATTTCTATACGTTTTCAATACTGTTTATGCACTAAACTTGTTTCTATACTTTTGCACATTTTTTTACGTTTTCAATACTGTTTATATGGACATAACTTGGTTCTACACTTATGGTACAATCAGTTGCCTGTACATCCTTTTAATGATTATCCCTGTGTGTATTGAAATATTCGAGGTGTGTTAATCTCGACATTGTGATAGCTTGTAAATAGTCAGTTTGAAATTATTCAAACTTTGTCACTTTAGAGAATCGTGTTTCAAGATCAGCGTTACTGACCGACTCGAACTCGACTGATCGTTTTCAAAATATATATCATCAATGTGCGCCATGTTACTTTAGATTGGGACACAAGAAGATCGTTCATTATGGCGATCTTATATCAAAAATGTGTAACTTCTTTATCACATTTAAACCGATTGTCAAATATGTATTTCAGGATCGTCAAAAGCAAAAAGCAAACGCAAGCCACATAGACCATGCCCATATTGCAAGTGTGACAAATCTGCTCTGACCAAACATTTAAGTTCAAAACATAAAGATGAAGCAGAAGTTAAACACGCATTATCATTACCAAAACAAGAAAGGCACAGGGCATTTTTATTATTGAAACGAAAGGGAATAATGTCAAAAAATATGGAAATTCTCCGTGGCACATCAGATGACTGCAATAATGATAGACTTATTATTGAAAGGAAGAAAACTTGCGAATCTTTAAAGAGCGACATCATATATTGTTCAAAGTGTTTTGGTTTCTTTTCTAAAGAGTACTTTCATCGTCATAGACGGATATGCCACTCATTTGAAAATTCATCATATTTACCTGTTGCGATTTCGCCACAGAAGCCGGCGAGTGTCAATACTAATAATCCTATTTTTGAAGCATTCAATTCAGAAATACTTGGCTCATTCCATGACGATCAGATTGGGGCAATATGTAGAAGTGATTCTATAATTAAGGAATACGGACTTCGAAAGTTCAACAGACTTCAAAACCGTAAACAAATTTCTCATTATGACGAAAAGAAAACAGTTTTACGGTCTGAAATGAGACGTTTGGGACTCTTGTACAAAGAATTTAAAATAATATGCAACGAAAACAAAATTAAACCAACCTCAGTAGCAGACATGCTTAAACGAGATTATTACTCCATCCTCGAAGAATCGATTGAAAAAATTACAACTAACGATGATGGTTCAATCAAACCAGGGGCTCGCAAAGATTTCGGTTACTTGATAAAAAGGCTTTGTAAATATCTCCATGGAGTGTACTCAGTGCAAAAAGAAGACAACAAAGTGAATGAATTAAATAAGTTTCTTGATGTCTTAAATCATTATTGGGCAGATCTCATTGGGGATGCAGAATTTGCAATTGCTCACAAAAGACAAACAGTGCTACGAAAACCTATTCACTTGCCACAGGAAGACGATGTTAAAAGGTTAAGGTCATATATGTTATTGAAGTTAAAACAATTGACAGATGATGAATTCGTATTTGTTTCAAAAGAAGAATTCAAATTATTAAGGGATGTTGTGGTCAGTAGATTAACTTTATTTAATGCTCGGCGTGGAGGCGAACCGAGCCGCATGACCGAAGAGCAATGGGATGATGCCAAAAAGGGTAGATGGATTGGCGATAATGTTAACATAGATGATCCACTAGAGAGATCTCTGCTTGGAAAGTTTAAAGTTACGTACCAAACGGGAAAAGGCGGGAAATTAGTCCCAATCCTTATACTTGAAGATTGTTGGACTGCACTTGATATTTTATGTGACAATACTATCAGGAAGAATATTGGCATACATCCAGAAAACAAATATGTATTTCCACTTATGCAATATTCTACAAAACATGTTTCAGGTTGGAAGTCTGTCAATGACTGTTGCTCTCTTGCACAGTTAGGTAAATCTATTACAGCTACTAACATGAGGCACTATATGGCCACAATTTACGCCGGTTTGGAAATTCCAGAAGCTGAGAGAGAGGCATTTTATTCTCATATGGGACATAGTGCTTCAATCAACAAAAATGTGTATCAAAGTCCTTTAGCTCGTCAAGAAATAACGAAAGTTGGCAAATTTCTTGACGAAGTTGATAAAGGTAAGCCCGGCTAATTGCCTTACATGAATATTCTATCTTTAAGACTAACTTTTTGATATTGTCCTACTGAAAAGCAAGTGGGAGAACGATCGTAAAATTCATTACCTTAGTAAGCTCAACGAAACTATGCCTAACTCAGAAATCGAACTTTTGACTGAACAATTTGAAGATACCTGTGAACTATCCATATGTGAATTTACTTTTATTGACAATTTAAATCACAATGAGATTGCAAGCATCGTACGCTCTCTGTTAGTTGAAATCTTAATCATTAATTGATATTTACTTACACACATTAACTTCATGTATTCGGTTCATAGCTAAATGTCAATCTGATAAAAAACCCGATCTAATATGTTCCTCTCGCCTAATCGCTAATTGAGTTCTGGCCGTTTTCAAACGAGAGTCTCCTGCAGATGACCTTAACTTATCATAATATTCATGACGAAATTTTTGTTTTGATTAATAGCTTGTTTACATTGGCTACGTCATGCAATTTAAAATGAGCCGTCCAATCGCAGACTGTGGATAATACCGCTGCAAGCCGTGGTCTTAAATAGAAATTACGAAATCAAAATGTTAAGAAAAGTGTTTCGTGTAGATGAAAGCTTCGCATTGATTTGTCGACATAAAGGTCATCTCGACGTGACCCTGCATTGAGATCTTAGATATCCTGTGCGGCATCGCTCTACAGGAGTGTGATTGATTCGCGAGATCTGAGTACTCGGGAGTACTCCGATCACTAAAAAACTTGAGTCAAACGGTTCGGATCACGCGCTCGGAGTACTCTGAATACACCTGCTTTTTAGGAGGAGTAAGCGGAGTATGACGTAGTTTAATAGAGATCCATGTTGAAATGCGAGGATTGCAGATGTTTTTACTATATTTTTACATATTTTGTATCATACTCTTTTGATAAACCGCTCTCATCTAACAAAAAGCATATTGCAACCTCTTGCACCATTTATGTGTTTTGCTACAAAATTGGGACATTTGATTCATCGGTGCACACAGACTAGACCGGACTACTCGGAGTAGACTGAATCAAACACATCCCAGGAGATCTGTTTACGGAGATTGAGCTAAATGTGGGATAGCTGTTTTAAAACATTTCATAGTCCGGAATAAATTTATATCCAAATCGGATTAAACCTGATCTAAAATTATCTGTAACTTCTTTATATCGTCTACGTCACTCATTTGAAGAGCCCTCTAATCACATCTAGTGAATAATACTTCCGTCTATTTTGCTCGCAAACCACCTTCTAAAAAAGAAACAATTAAAGAAAATGTCTACATGAATACTACCCATTGATTGGTCGACTGAAAAATCAATGTGACCCTCGGAGCGACCGTAAGAGGTCCATATAATTAAGACATATATGGCGCTTTATAGGATATCTTATTACACAGTAAGCATTGAAATGAATTAGTTTATTTTAGGTCATCATTGCTTACCACAGACAGAACAACATGAAGAAAGAGATGATGAACCATTTAATATGGAAACAGGAGGAATTTCCGTATATGAAACAGATCATGAGCAAACAACTGGTAATAATTATTGAGTATTTGTTAACGTGATTATACAAATCAATTGCTTACTTAGATATTTGTATGAATGAAATACAACAGTTACAACAGTTTCAAATTGTGACTTAAAGGACTAATATATACCCTATCAGTAATCTCGTTTCTAACGCATATTTTATGTTAAATACTTATCTCGATATTTAAATTAATGCTCAAGAATTTTAGGTTTAGAACTTAAATAGTTTAAACTTAGAAAGAAAAAGAACTCTTTTAAACATCTGATTTTAAAAAATATATAAAAAGTTTTAAGACTTAAAGTTTAAGACTACATGGTGGTTTAATGAAACCCTATCAACCTAATGTAATTGCATTTTGTTTTGATTTATCTTTACTATGCATTGCTAGATTTCAGTTGCATTTATTGGAAGTTTATTTAATTTTTGTAGTTCAATTCATTACGTGTTAAGGAAGATATCAAAAGTTTTAATTATTAACGTAAACAATTGCTTTAACTGATTAACGACGTTGTAAGGCCGACTTCATTGAATGAAACTGCGTTACCGTGTAATAGCGATTTAAGCTAAACAGTGTCATGAATAATTTGATTGACCGGGGGCACATTTGGAAATCAGCGAACAGATATAATGTAGGGAAGTGTGTAGTCTATGATATTAAAACAAGTTACACTGGTCTTAATTTGACACCAGTGCTTTTTGTTGCCTTTGTCAATATGGAGTCGCAAATACATAAAACAATGGACCGTGGCCCGTGGCTTAAATGGACATCTTATCTATCGGCAATAGATTTCAAAAATAAAAAGACCACATAACGTTCCAATCAAGTATGCCCTCCATACCTACCTAAATGTTTTCAATATAATAAACTAATATAGCTCAATGGCTGATGTCGTGAAAACTTAAACAGGTTAGATAAGATGAATGATTGTAAGTTAATAATATCGCATACAAATACAATTTCAGCCCAGCCACTTAAATTAATAAAACATGATGATATTCATATTGTTCAACTGGATCAAAACAGTAATTCTAGAATATCAATGCCTGCTGTGTGCCACTTGCGTGATGAAAATTTTTACGGAAACAATGCTACAAAAGAACTTGAGAAAAGTGATGGAAACAATACTACAGAAGGCCTCGAAAAAAGTGATGGAATCAATGTTACAAAAGAACAAAAAAAAGGTGATGGAAACAAAGACATCGAGAAAAGTAATGAAAGCAATGCTTCAAAAGACCTCGGGAAAAGCAATGAAAATGATGCTATTAAAGAAACCGAGAAGGGTGATGGAAACAATGCTACAAATGACCTTGAGAAAAGTGATGGAAACAATGCGACACAAGAACAAAAGAAAAGTATTGGAAACAATGCTACAAATGACCTCGAGGAAAGTGATGGAAACAATGCTAAAAAAGAACAAAAGAATAGTGACGGAAACAACGCTACAAACGAAACTGGGGGAAATGATGGAAACAATGCATCAAAAGAACAAAAGAAACAGAGTGAGTATTTTCACACTAAATATTGCATAAAAAGCATTGTTTACCACATGTGTTTGTGTGGGGGGTGTGGTGGTGTGTGCGTGCATGCGGGGGTGTTATCAACTCTAGGCAAATCATTATTTATTTTTCTTTTATTTACAGAAACAAGTTACTTGTAACCTTACTTACCATTCTTGTTTATTTTCATTATTTTTACCGTTTTTCTTTTAGTGGACTTGTTTAATATTGCAGGAAGACAGTATTGTCCGTGGCAAATTCAAGACACATTGCTGATAAAAGAATACTTTCGCAAATACATTTTTTTATCCGACAGTATAGATGGAAACAAAGGTCCATTGCCAAGTAAGTCCTTATCGTTATATTTCAACGAAATCTATACCATAGGAGTTGAATATCTATTATAGCGCTACATATTCATATAAGACATGTTACAGAGTCATATATCTTGCAATGAACTGTAATGCTTTTGAAGTACTTTTACTGAACCATCAAACCATCACTGAAGTAATTCCTAAATGCAAATGTGTTTGAAGATTTAAAATAAAGTTATGTACGTTTTTTTGCAATTTTCACTTTATTGCAGTGTCCAGATTTAATCCTTAGAAGACAACTAAAACATTTAATATGGATCGTCAACGTTACATTGAGATAATAGAGACTGATTTCTTGAAATGACAGGCATCAAATGACCGAGAGTTGTAATGAATATTTGCGGAAAATTCGTTTTTATTTGTTTGATATTACAAGTTCTATACGTGTATATTTATACAACCACAATACTGTGTCATTCATCTGTTTTGTTTACATTGACAATCAATTCGTGGAATTTATCAGCGCAATGCCATTGCATTACTTACGTGAATGTGATAGCATTACGACTAAGTTACATGTATTTTCTATTTATTACAGATATGCATGAGATAAGAACATTTTTGACTGAAAATCCTACGCTGGATGCTAGTCTGACGATGAGAGATAGAATTCACCGGGTGCGGACAAAAATATTTAATGAAAGGAAATTGGCAAGAGAAGGGTTGAAAAGATCTGCAGGTAAAACATACTTTGTTTTGGCCACCTGAAATGTTACGGATGCAAATATAATCGGCTGTAGAAGTGTAATTAAGCATATTACATCATTAATCTGAAAATGATATCGATTTCATGTACTTAAAAATAGCCTATTCAGAGGATACTCATATACAATGTATACACAATCTTGATAAATTTGATGTACGTAATCACACAATATAATATAGTAATAACATAAGGATATTATTATGAAAATAATCGGTAAACCACACTGCTTACTGCTTAGTAAATGTATTTACGAATGTTTTATTCTATTCATAGATATATCTTTAGAAATACACCGAAGAGTCGAACAAGCAAAACATAATTCTAATTTATTTAACGTAAATTAAAAAAATGCATGTAAAGTAATCTTGTCTTGATCATAAATCCCATGTTCACTTGGAAAAACTTGGGAGGAAAATGCATTGTAACCACAAATTGTTTTTTCAGACACTAGTATTTTCCAAAAATAACACCCGGTAACGTAACTAGTAAACCTTTAATCACTTATCCAAAATGCATGTATTTGTTGTTTTTTGGACATACTTTCGTCAGTGACTGACAACTGTCCTACATATTTACGAATTACTTGTGCGACGGGAATGGCCGTGGAATAATTAATGACCAAGCTCCTTGAAAGTATGCCCCCTGATAATCGAACCCACGACCCCTTGCTACCAACTGAGCTAGCCGGGCTGCTTCCAAAAGTCATGTGTAATTTACTAATCACGTTAAAGCTTAACTAATAATTTAACTATTAAACAACTCAATTAACTAGTTCATTTTATGGTTAACTATTCAAGAAACAGGTTAGCCTGTTATCAGTAATCAAAAATCGCTAACAGGTTAGTAGTTAGCTAGTTATGTAGCTAGTTTTACCACTAAAATACCAGCTTGACTTATTAACCTCTCATTTAACATCATTTATAAGAAAATCGGGGGGGGGGCAAAATATGTCACCATTAATCCGGGTCTTTAGAACAGTTGACTGCGCGTTGGGATTTGAGGTCCGAAGCGCATTTGGTGTAAATGCGACAAAGTTGTGGCTTTTTGATATCTTACTTCATATATCAATCGTTCTTCTGTTTAGGAATCCTTAGCGAATCAACTGATTTAAGTGTGAATGGCCAATTCATTTGATATTAGTTTGTTCAAAATATAGTACAGCCGATAGATATCTTTCTTTTGTTGTTATCACGCCATCAAGTATGTGAGCATATAACATATCTTTATCATGCAAGCTTTTATAGTGATTGCCTCTCTTTGCAAGTTTAGCAAGTGTATCATTATAAAACTATAATCTTCGAAGGCTCCTGTGATTGATAATTACTTTTTACATGTTACATATCAGCTCTCAATCAACTCAACAGATAACAAGCATATCTATAAGTCCATGCGGACAACAACATGATAATATTCAATATACAGGCTAGAATCCATCAAACTAAAACTTATCTCAACAACTTGATTGATGCATTTAAAAAAAGATATTTTATATATTTATATTTATATTATTCATATAATATGATAGATATTTTAAATTGAATGACAACTTTAAAGATGAAAATGAACCTATTTAGAAGGAAAACATTGTGTATTAAACTTCATAACAATGTCTAAATGGACCTTATATAGCATGAAAGAAGGTGAACAATGCGCAATACCTTTGTGTTATTAAGGCCAGATCACTTCACTTTAACCTTACATCACAAAGGAGTATCAGCTTTCACATAAGCAATTACATATCAGAAGACTTAAAATACATAGGCACTTGACACAGAAACCAATGGAAGTATTTGTACATGGTCTTGTACACTCCATTCCCACATTGACTTTTGCATGGTTTAAACATTGTACTGCCAGTCAACCAAATCAAAAGATGCAAAAGATTCAAAATTGTACCGATAGAGTGGTCTTGATAACTCCATTGGAGCAACTGGAACTGTGCTCCTAAAGTCTCCAAAAACTATCAATTAATGTTAGAATCATGTCTGAAGTCCTTCTAATGACCTTGCATCATGTTACTGTAGAACCTTTTCGACGAAGTGAGATCTCGAGGTCAATTTTGGCTTCGATATCAAAGTTATACATGCTAACTATGCTATTTTTACCACTGTCATTTTTAATTTCTAACATATCCATTCATGGAAAAAGATTATTTATTTGTCTAAAGGTTCATAATTTTTACACAACTATGAAATCCAAACTTCATATACATGTATAAATGTACAGATACCGCTAGTACAAGATTGTTCGAGTTATAATCTTCAACTTAATACAATACTTTCAAAATCAAATTTTATTATAAAGGAAAACATTTACAATATCTACATGTACAATGCATCAAAATTTATAAACAGTAAAGCATTTAAAACCAGTAGATGGTTTGTTTTTTAATTATTAATAACAGGTTAAAGTCATTATACAATAAAACAGAAAGAGCGGCATAGCTCGATGAATGCAATTTGGTTATTGCTATTCAAGCTAGTATGTGTATTCATTCTTAGAAGCATTAATCATATGTAGATTTTATAGACTTATGTAGAGATAAGTATGACAATAGTAATATTCAAGCTGAAAAGAAAATTGATTTAATGCGCAAGTAGATATTATTCTACAAAATTGTGTGATTTTGGCTGAAATATTGAATTAATTATCAATAAATATAGCTTCCCATATATGTTTTGTTATTCTTACCTCAAAAATGTGTTTACCATCCTTAAAACCTACAAAATGATATATTACAATACAAGCTACGGTGAACATGTAAAATAGTTCTACATAATCAAAATCGCCCTTTTTGGTGGCCATTTTAAATTTCGCAAAAAGTGAACCTAATTCGTCATCGGAGACAATTTTAAAGGTCTTATTTGGATTCGGTGCATCATTTGGCCATTATAAAAACCCGTTTCAAAAAAAGTAGGTGATTTGCGTAACCCTACCATTAAAGCCACGAAACGAAGACAAAATCTTTATCATCTATTTAAAAACAAGTAAAACCATCAAAAAGACAATAGAATATAACTGCCTTTGGATTAAAATAACTCTCTCTAGCGGGTTCCCTTCTAGGGGTCAAGTTATTCAAAATATCAATTTCTTATAAAAGTAGGGTACTTTTATTACATGCAAATTAGATTACGGAGATACCCTCTCAGCCAATCAAGTTGCTTAAAAGGTGTTTGATAAAACTTACACAAAATTGTAAAGTGTTGGATATGTCATATCGTTTTTCTAGTGATTTACTCGAAAATCAGTGCGTGCAAATTTTGAGTACGCAAACATATTAACTGATGTTAAAAAGAAACGCCTCATTTCAACTAGGTACATAATTTTCGTGATTAAGAATAATATAAGGAAACATTAATGTTGTCACCCAGTAAGAAGTCCTTGGTGACATGCGCAGCGTGAGGTATGTCGTTACTATGCTGATAGACACAGTCATAACGTTGCCCCTATATAGAGACACTCACAGAGCATAAAAGCTAGTATATGTGATGTGTCCTCAAGATTACCTTAGCCAACAACAAGTTGTGGCATAAACTCGTTTTGAGATAAATCTGAGGGCGTTACATAAGCCAAGACGCTAATCCTTACTGAGCTCTTCATTATTTCAACACCACGGTCGCGATGATACGAGAGATAAACGTTGATGACGTTGGCATATCTTAAGAACTCTTTACGCCAAACAAGAAGATTTCCGTTGTTTGTCGACTTATTTGACATACGCGGTTATCTTTCACCACACATGATGAGATACTGCCATAAAAATCTGTCACGCGAATGTCGTTGGCGTTAATATAAATTATCTAGTTGTCTTGTCTTACCGACATTACACTCATTCTACCTGAACGTGGCCTATCAGCAAACGTTTTTGTAAAACGTAAGACTTAATGGGTTCGTTTCTTTTTCCCGTCAATATATGTTTATGTATGAAACTATTTACATGATTTCGTGAGTTTTAATTGGCTTTCGCACGAAATTCACTATACTAAACGTGTATTTATCAAAGCAGAAAATTTGTTGACCTAAGATTTAAAGTTGTGGTTATTTTTAGCCACGACGGGATGTTCCGATCTAGTTCGTTGAGTTCCGTGAGTTTCCGTACAGTCATTACGTTGGGTTTTATCGCTAATTTGAAAATAATATTAGTACAAACTCTGGAGCAAATACTTGTGTGTTTTTGTATCTTAGATGCGTTTTATATAGTCATTGAATGTTTGCATGAGTTTTAAGCAAAACCATGATACTTGACAATTATCAGCGATCTATTTAGTAAAGGGGCTTTTATAAGGTATATTAAGAAGATTCCGGTCTTGTGGAAGGGTATTTAAGTTAGGGCTGCAACGATTCGATTCGATACATCGAAACTCGACTGCGAGGGCGCCGATTCGATTTCGGTTCGGGTCCCATGAATTTCGATTCGATACTGACCTTTAAACATATCTACATAAGTTATAAGCATAAAAGCAAAGGCGCACCTAAAAGACACTAACTCCCCGCAGCGGTTATTTTCCTTTATTAAATCAAGTAGCAAGGCGTATATTAAGAGCTGCAAATTCTGACACAATTCATGTTTCATGTTGTATACGTAGATACGTTTTAGTTGATATTCATGACCTATATATTCGTACCCAGTCCATTTCGTACTTAAAGAAGCAATCTAAATTTAGGAGAATTTCCGGTTTTATGTGAATTCAATTTGAGAAACAAGTTTATTTTATCAATAATAAATAGTTTTAAACTCAAATAAATGTATAAATGCATATTTGGAGAAAATTATACTAATAAATGAATTGAATCGAAATAAAAAATATCGAATCGCATCGAATCGACTTTCCGGTGAATCGTTGCAGCTCTAATTTAAGTACTGATTATAGACAAGTGTAAAGGAAAGCTAGATTAGGAGCACAAGTCGCTATTAAATAATCTAAATTGTGTTGTCACAATTGGTGTTTAACCCAGCATAAAAGAAATTATAAGTAAAATCGATGATAAAACTTTCATGCATAAATTTGATACTTTCAGGTTCAACAAACTCATGGCCAAAAAAGCATTTCGAGTTCAAGAAGAAATGTACGTCTGAAGAGCATGAAGTCAAACCAACATCTATCCAAGATCTCAATCATGGTGAAGACGATTCACATGCTAAAGATTTCACTGGAAAATTTGAAAAAAAAACAGGTGAAGTATTATAAATAAATTCAATGAAAATACAAGTCATTTGTATTGTTTTAGACCAATCATCTGGTGTAACTGTTTGAAGATGATAGAATTCACCAAAAGACGATTTAGAAATAAAAATATTTTACGTACGTGTCAATTCAAAGTTAATATTAATAATTCAAAATCATATTTTGGTAGCGCATTATCATATTGATAACGGCGATTTTATCAAAAGTAATACACTCTCGGTTCAAATTTAGCGCGCCGGGATTTGGATACTCGTGCCCGAGGGGGTGCGAGTTCGAATCCCACCCGGGGTGGTTATACCCTTCCATGAAAATTTGACAATAATGTCGATTTTCCTCCATTGATTAGATAATATGGAGAAGTTTCCGGCCTTGTGGAAGGGTAGGTGAGTACTGGTTATAGACAATGGTCCAGGAAAGCTAGGTTAGGTGCGCTGGACGCCGTGAAATGACATAAATTGTGTTGATACTGCGTTAACTCCAATAAATAAATAAATAAAAATGAAAAAAAAATCGAATCGAAATAAAAAATATCGAATCGCATCGAATCGACTTTCCGGTGAATCGTTGCAGCTCTAATCGGTAGTATTATAAGAATGATTACTGCTTTCAGTTGTGATATTTTACTATAAATTCCTCCCGACTTATATTTACTTTTTATATTGCGAGTTTAGCACAAAACGGCCGTGTCTCAGTATTTTCTTGAGTAACGATCGTTTTCCACTAAATTCACGATATGCTGCTCTAGGCGATTAATTTATACACAAACATATACCTGCCTTTACCGGGTCAAAAATACTACAAACCATTTTAAACTGTATTTTACCGTTATAAACATGCGATTTGTATGTTCGCCTCTGGTTGAGTATTCATTAACTCCTATAGCATTTATCTAATCATAAATCGATTTAACATTTACGATGTATATCACTATTTCCTTTTTCTAACACAGTTCGCAAATACAATCCTTGGCATGAAGAAGATACAATCTTAATTAAACAATATTTCAAGAAATACATATATTCATATGGTATGGATCCAGAGAGTAATAAAGGTCCATTGCCTGGTAAGTATAGTACGAATATTTGTTAAAATTGGGATAATATTATATCGGTGACAGGTATTGTAACACTTGCCAGCATGCCTCGAGTCTTTCCATCCATGTACATACGTTATAATAGAATTAGATTTTGCAAAGTGGTAAAGTATGAATAATGCGGGTACGTAATAGTTTGTTCGTACATTTGGGATAACAAAAGATAAGAGTTGTCCTAATGGGATAGAGCTGATTCATTTATTGCATATGTGGTGCATTTTGCTAGGTACATAAAAGTTACAATAAAGAGGGACAAAGCCTTACGATATATCAGTCTGTCGGTCACGATTTCTTGTCTCAGTCTAAAGTTAATTGATTTTAATGAAACATGGCACAAATGTTGAAAACAAATCAAGTCATCCATATACAAATATCAAACCAGGGATTCTATATATCAGGGATTTGTAACAAAGTGCTATTTTGAACTTCCACGGTCGTCACTATCTATAACTGACTGAAGCAGGCGGTACAAACTATTCCCGAGTTTTAAAAAAACAACATGATTTATGTTTTTGTACATGTATTCCAGGCAACTTGTGAATGTTTCTAAAATTTTGAGTGTTGCAATTGTGACCAAAAGTATGACTTTGGGTGATGAAAAATGGTGCTAAAATTGGGAATAGGCGGGAAAATGCATTATTCTGTTAAACAGTCTGTGAGCGTAATTTATATAAATTTCTTGCAAAACAATGCTTTTCTTCAGATGTACAAGCATTGAAAAGATTTTTATCAGAAAATCCTTCATTGGATGCAAATCTTACTATTCAAGACAGAATCAAGAGATTGCGGTCAAAGATATTTAACGAAAGAAAATTGGCACGAGAAAGTTTTAGAAGGAAGTAACATCAGGTAATTTATTTTTTGTTGAAGAGATATAAACAAGAAATGTCTTGCAAAAAGACAAACGGTGTAAATTAAGAGACAAATAATGAAAATATAGCCTGCCCATTCACTGATACTGTTTTTTTAC
>JAMOLF010000107.1:0-21815 GCA_025267735.1 Mactra quadrangularis
AGAGAGTCTCAATCGAAACGTTTAGGTGTTAAGATTTTTGGAGATCAAGCTGCAATTGCAGGAAACATTATCGTTCGTCAAAGAGGAACAAAACATCATCCAGGTGACAATGTAGGAATCGGTAAAGATCATACATTACACGCTTTAGTTGATGGAGTGGTTAAGTTTAAAAAGAAAAAAGACAATAGATCATACGTATCTATAGTTCCTTTCGAAACTGAAGCTTAAAAATACCCCTATTAATTTAGGAACTAAACTCCATCTTTAAAAGATGGGGTTTTTTGTGTTTTTAGTTTAAGGGTCTCAGTTTATTTGTAAAATGAGATTTGTATTGACAAAAATTGAATAAAACAAAAATAAAATCGGTGATTTTAGAACCAATTTCATTTATATAAAATAATAAAGTCTAGCAGCTAAAATTTAGTGACTAGCATCCGATAATATGTTAGAAATATCAAGAATAAAAGAACAAAAAAACGAAATAATTGAATTGCTTAAAATTAGAGATTTTGATGCTAAAGATATTATTGAAGACATATTAAATTTTGACAAAGACTGGAGAGATTCAAAGTCTGAATTAGATGCTGTTTCTGCAGAATCAAATAAAATTGCAAAAGAAATTGGAATGTTATTTGGTCAAGGAAAAATTGAAGAAGCAAATGCGGCAAAAGCTAAAACTTCTGTTTTAAAAGAAAAAACTAAAGCACTAAATGATAAAGTAGCAGACTTAGCAAATCAGATAACTAATAAGTTATATGAAGTGCCAAATGTGCCGAATAAAATAGTACCTTTTGGTAAGTCTGATGCTGACAATGAAGTAATATTTGAAGATGCTCCTGAAGTGAAGTTGCCTAAAAATGCATTGCCACATTGGGAGTTAGCCAAAAAGCATGAGTTGATTGACTTTGAAATGGGTGTAAAAGTAACTGGCGCTGGTTTTCCTTTTTATACAGGTAAAGGCGCTAGATTACAACGTGCATTAATTAACTTCTTTTTAGATGAAACTAGAGATGCTGGTTATAAAGAAATTATTCCTCCCTTTGTGGTAAATGAAGCTTCAGGAATTGGAACAGGTCAATTACCAGACAAAGAAGGACAAATGTACCATTGCGGAGTAGATGATTTATATTTAATTCCAACCGGAGAAGTTCCAATTACAAATATGTTTAGAGATGTAATTGTCAAGGCTGAAGATTTTCCAATTCAAGTAACTGGTTATACACCTTGTTTTAGACGTGAAGCTGGTTCTTACGGAAAAGATGTAAGAGGATTAAATAGATTACACCAATTTGATAAAGTTGAAATAGTTCGAGTTGAGCATCCAGACAATTCGTATAAAGCATTTGATGAAATGGTAGCTTACGTTGAATCATTATTAAAAAAATTAGAATTACCTTACCGTAAACTAAAATTATGTGGAGGTGATTTAGGATTTACGTCAGCTTTAACTTTTGATTTGGAAGTGTATTCTGCTGCTCAAAAAATGTGGTTAGAAGTAAGTTCAATTTCTAACTTTGAAACATTTCAAGCTAATAGATTGAAGCTAAGATTTAAAAATGAAAATAAAAAGAATGTGTTAGCGCATACTTTAAATGGCTCTGCACTAGCATTGCCTAGAATTTTAGCATCTATTTTAGAAAATAATCAAACTGAAAGTGGGATCACAATTCCAAAAGTTTTAGTACCTTATACTGGATTTGATAAAATTTAACAACATGAAAAATATAATTGCAATTTTTATTCTTCTATTTTTAATATCATCTTGTGATAACGCCAGTCGCTACAAAAGTGAAATTCAAGAAATTGAGGGCTTTACGCAAAAGTTAGATAGCCTTGAAACTGTAGTTAATAAAATAGATGTTGATAGTTTAGTGTTTATGGCTAAAGAAGCTTCAGATGATGAAGCAATGGTGAAAAAATACTATACTGCGGACACAGTTAATATGCCGTTTGCAAAAAAAATGGATTTCAATAAAGGCGTAAGAAAATCGCTTGGTGGTGTAAAAGCGCAAAGCACCAAAATATTGAAAGAAATTAGTGAATTAAAAAAACAATTTTCAGATTTAAAGAAAGACATTTTGGCTGGTTTATATGATGCTAAACAAATTGAAAACTATATGAACGTTGAAAGTTTAGATATGCAAAAATTAACATTTAATGTTAAAAGTTTTAACCTCTTACAACAAAAACAAAAAAATAATTTTTATCATTCGAATCCTGCTATAAAACAATATATTCAACAATTACTAAAAGACCTTGAAAAATAAGGAATTTGCTTTCGCCATTGTATTCATTTTATTTCTTTTTGGGAGTAATCAAAATACTTATGCCCAATCGAATGACAGTAAATTAGCAAATCATTATTTTAACAAAGGTGAATTTGACAAAGCTGAAGTGTATTTTGAAAAACTTTACAAAAAAGATAAGTCAAAAACATATTTCGTCAAATACTTTGACTGTCTTGTTTATCAAGAAAAATATGATGATGCTGAAAAATACTCAGAAAAACAAATCAAAAGAGAGCCGTTCGAAATTGAATTCAAGTTTAGATTAGCTGACGTTTATGAAAAAACAAATAGACAAGATGAAGCGGATAAAATTTACAAAGATTTAATTAAAAATTTATCACCTATTCAAAGTCATGTTACTAATTTAGGACGTGCCTTCTCAAATAAAACGAAATTCGATTTCGCGCTTGAAACCTACCTAAAAGGACAGAAGCTAATTAATCGTGGATATCAGTTCAATATAGAATTAGCTAAATTATACAGTGCTAAAAATCAACCTAGAAAAATGATTAACGAATATCTTAATCTAATTGATTATAGTTATTCTTATAAACGTTCAGTTCAAAATTATTTATCACGTGCCATTGACTTTGAAACTGATGAAGATAAAATTGAAATGCTGAAAGAAGAGTTGTTAATTAGAATTCAAAAAGACCCAGAAAATGAGCACTTTAGTGAAATGCTAATCTGGATGCACCTTCAAAAAAAACAATTTTCTAGTGCCGTTATTCAGGCCAAAGCATTAGATAAAAGATTAGACCTTAAAGGGAAAAAAGTTTACGAAATTGGGAATGTTTGTAAATCTAACAAAGCTTATAGTAGCGCTAGAAAATCTTATCAATATGTAATAAGTTTAGGAAAGAATTTGCCTTACTATAACTTAGCAGTTCAAAACAATTTAGAGGTAAGCTTTTTAGAAGTGACTGAAGAAAGTAATTATACACAAGCCGATTTAAATACAACTGTACTTAACTTTGAAGCGGCATTGGCAGAATTAGGCTCATCAAAACAATCATTTTCTATTATAAAGCAATTGGCCACA
This sequence comes from Mactra quadrangularis, assembly GCA_025267735.1. Classification (NCBI taxonomy): domain Eukaryota; kingdom Metazoa; phylum Mollusca; class Bivalvia; order Venerida; family Mactridae; genus Mactra; species Mactra quadrangularis. The sequence goes on from JAMOLF010000107.1 coordinate 3,331, forward strand.
ATCTATGCGTTTTATGTTAACGAACCAACTAAAGCTGAGGTGCTTTTAAATGAAACTTTGAATAAGCCAATGTCTTTAAAAGAGAAGTCAGAATTTAAAGTGTTACTAGGTGATGTTTATATCGTAAATGACAGAATTTGGGATGCTTCATTATTATATATGCAAGTAGCAAAAGAAATGTCTGAAGACCCAATTGGACATGAAGCCAAATTTAAAAATGCTAAAGTTTTTTATTATGACGGTGAGTTCGAATATGCAAAAGCACAATTAGACGTTTTAAAAGCTTCCACAACTAAATTAATAGCAAATGACGCAATGCAGTTGTATTTACTATTGCAAGACAATTTAGGAATAGATACCGCTGTTGTTCCAGTTCAAATGTATGCCAAAGCGGATTTATTACTACAACAACATAAATATCAGCTCGCGTTAAACGAACTAGATTCAATTAGTAAACAATTCCCTTTTCATGGGTTGGCGGACAATATCTTATTTAAAAAAGCAGAAATTTACCAAAAACAACAAAATTGGACTAAAGCTATTACGTTTTACGACATTGTTGTGAAGTCTTATGGTTTTGATATCTTAGGGGATGATGCAGCAATAAATATTGCCAGAATTTATGATTTTAATCTTAATGAACCGGTAAAAGCCAAAATATATTATAAAAAAATTCTATTTGAATTTAGTGCCAGTCTATATTCTGATGAAGCACGAAAAAGATTTAGAGAAATTAAAGACGTTATACCAGAAAATTAAATGGTAACATTTAAAACCATTAAAACGAGTTAAAATGAAAGTGATTTACAATGTAACAGTGAGTATTGATTATGGGGCTAGCGCATCATGGTTAGATTGGATGAAAAGAACTCACATTCCTGATGTAATGGAAACAGGGTTGTTTTTAGAGGCTAAACTATCAAAAATTATGGCTGAGGAGTCTGGTGGAGCATCTTATTCAATTCAATATTTATGCGAAAATATGGAAACGTATAATAATTATGTTGCCTTACATTCGCAAAAATTACAAAAAGATCATGAAGCAGAATTTGGTGGTAAATTCGTAGCGTTTAGAACAATTTTAAAAGTTGAAGAAATATTTCAAAAATAATGGAAGCAGTTAAAGCAAAAAAGCATTTAGGTCAACACTTTTTAACAGATGAGACTGTATGTCAAAGAATGACAGCAGCAATTGATGAAGGTAAAGTTAAAACAGTGTTAGAAGTAGGACCTGGAATGGGGGCTTTAACTAAACATTTATTAACCAGAAAAGATTTTGAAACACATGTAGTTGAAATTGACACAGAATCGGTTGATTATTTAAATGAAAATTTCACCGAATTAAAAGGTAAAATTTATGAATTAGATTTTTTAAGAACGGATTTAAAGGAATTAATGGGGGATGAACCTTTTGTGGTTGCTGGAAATTTTCCATATAACATTTCTTCTCAAATTTTATTTAAAGTACTAGAATACAAAGATCAAATTCCAGAGGTAGTAGGTATGTTTCAAAAAGAGGTAGCAGTTAGAATAGCTGAACCGCCAGGAACAAAAAAATATGGAATTACGTCTGTATTATTACAAGCTTATTACGATATTGAGTATTTATTTACCGTTGATCCGGATAAATTTATTCCACCTCCAAAAGTGCATTCAGGGGTAATTAAGTTAACTAGAAATAATGTTTTAAAATTAGCTTGTAACGAAAATTTTTTCAAACAAGTAGTTAAATTAGCCTTTAATCAAAGGCGTAAAACACTTAGGAATTCGTTAAAATCACTACTACATGATGGTATTGACAAAACCGTTGACATCTTTTCAGAAAGACCAGAGCAATTGTCCGTTCAAGATTTTATTGACATGGCAAATTTATTAGAAGTAAAAAAAGACTAAAAAATAAATTAATTTGAGTATTTTTGCATTTAGCTTGAAAAAAAATAATGCGTTTATATACCCTAATTACCTTTTTAATTCTAAGTAATTTTGTTTTTCCTCAAAATAAGTATCTTACTAGCTTAAAAGCAGATAGAAAAATTAATGTTGGAAAAATTGAAAAAGGACAAGCTCTATACAGTTGTGTGTTAGAGAAAGATAGTCTTTATTCTAGAGCAAATATAGGATTAGCAAGACTAAATCTACATCAGTTTGGAAATTTTGAAAAAGCAAACATTTACTATCTAAACGGAATTTCAAATTCAAAAAAAGATACTAATTATTATAATGTGTATGATTATGCTAATGCATTAAGACTGTCAAATCAGCCTGAAGAAGCTTTAGTGTGGTTAAATAAAATAGCTGTTAATTCAAAGCTTTTAGAAAAAGATGCTTGGTTAAAAACAAACACTCAAAAATCAATTAATTATTGTAAAATTCAAATAGATAAAGCTAATGACGTTGAACAAAATGTAAAAGTACTAAACTTTGGCGAATCAATTAATTCTGTAAATAGTGAATATACATCAGTAATGTCAAATCAAGGCAAGTTATTTTTTTATAACGGAAGATATCAAGATTTCACAAAAGAAAATAAATTTGCGGATGATTATTTCTTTGAAAATATTTATAAATCTGATGCTGAAGGAAGTTACCATAAAGTTGAGAATCCAAGGTCTAAGAAAAATGAACACATTGCAGTTGTAAATACATTAAATAATAGCGACTCTGTTTTAGTATACTATGAGAACAAACTTTGGATATCAAGATTAAAAGATTCTAGCTTTTCTGAATTAGAACCTTTACCAAATCCATTAAATAAAACTTATTATCAGCAGCCATCTGGTGTTTTTTCTAAAGATAAAAAGTTATTTATCTATAGTGCAAAAGTTAAAAAAAGCGATAACCTTGATTTGTTTTATAGTACTAAAAATAATAAAGGCGATTGGGCTGAACCAGTAAGGTTAAATCAAAATGTAAATTCTAATTTAGATGAAGATAGTCCTTACCTAGCTGAAAATGATAAAATACTTTACTTTTCTTCAAAAGGGCACGGTTCTTCTGGCGATTATGATATTTTTAAAAGTGAATTTATTAACAACGAATGGCGTAAATGTGTTGAGTTAAAATACCCAATTAATTCTGCTGGTGACGATATCTATTATCATATTGATGAAAAAAATAATGCTATGTTATCGTCAAACAGAAACGGTGGATATGGATTAATGGATATTTATAAAGTACAGCGACCTTTAGCGCCATCTTTTGATTGTCCAACTTTTAAAAACCCAGATTTAACAGTTAACTTCAATCTTAATGAAAGTATTACTGATAAAATGGTTGATTTAAAATACAATTGGACTTTTGAGGACGGAACAACTGATAAAGGTCCACTGCTTAGTAAAACATTTAATTATCCGGGTAAGCATGTCGTTAAAATAGATATTATTGATGTGTCTAGTGGGATAATTGAAAAAGACGAAATAACAGAAATATTAAATATTGATAGTGTTAATTATATTGGTTATAAATATGATTCAAAGTACTTTGTTGGTGATATGTCTAAATTTGATGCCTCTGTGTCATATATGAGTAATCATAACTTTGAACAATATTATTGGAAAATAAATGATTCTATTTTAGATGTAAACGCTTCAGTTTTAGAATATCAATTTAATGAAAAAGATTCATTTAAGGTTAGTTTACAGGTTAATACAATTGATGAATTCGGCGATTTTAAATCGTTTTGCTATTCTAAAAAAATATTGGTTGTTGATAGTTCTGAACAAATAAACGAAACAAACACAAGTGGTAATAACCTAGCAACAAATACAAATAGTAATATTCCTTTCGACAGTGAATCAATTGATGAAATTTTAAACTCACTAAATATTTTTGATTCAATTACGATCAACCCAATATACTTTAATTTTGACAAAGTTAATTTAACTCTAAATTCAAGAAAAGATTTAAATAACATTATTACTATTTTAAAGTCTAACCCATCACTAAAGTTAATTGTCTATGGTAATACTGATGCGTTTGGTTCTAGTGATTATAATATAAAATTAGCAAAAAGAAGAATAGATAGAACGCTTGCTTATTTAAATAAAAACGGCATTTCAAAGCACAAAATTATTAAATTAGTGAATAATGGAGAGTCTAAGCCGGCAGAACCTAATGAGTTAGGGAATGGAATGGACAATCCAAAAGGTAGAAAGTTAAATAGACGAGTTGAATTTAAACTAATTAAATAAGGAAATGAAAATTATATTATATTTTATTATCGGATTAATCATTAGCTTAAATACTACTAATTTAAATGCGCAAATAACACCTTCAGCTTCAGAAAACATTGATTACTTAATGACTTTTGGTAAAGAAGCGGATAAAAAATGGGGGGATGATGATTACACGCAAGTACACTTTTTTATAGTCCCAAAAACTTTAAAAACACCAATTTTTATTAGAGTATTTGACCCTCAAGTTGGAGGTCAATTTGATACGAAAAATGGAAGTTTTAACACTAAAACATCATTTGCACTTTATGGTGGAAAAGGTTGTTTTTCAAAAAAGGAAGCGCAACAGGTAAATCCGGTTAAAGGATATGATAGTGGGCGTTTAATTAAAAAGAAAACTTTTGGAAGCGAGTTAGAGTACGATAACAAATGGTATACTTTTGGCCCAATAAATCCTTTAGAAGGAGAATACTCAGAAGAACTTCAAGGTTATGTGTTTAAAATGATTTGTAAAGGGGAACAAGGTGATGACGGTAATGCTTACAAGTATGCTTTAAGTAAAGAAAAAAATCATAATTCAAGTATTGAAAAGGGAAATATTTTTACTTATGAAATGACTTTCAAGTTTTCTAATGAGGTTAATGTAAAATCGCATATATATCCATTTATTACTACAAATATTAAATCACTAAAAATTAAAACCTTTGACGCTGATGATGATATTTTTATTAGAGTAACCTCAGTTGCTAGAAAATTGGAAAAAGTAAAAGTAAGTGGTGATGGTAAATGGAGTTCAACATTAATTAATATTATAGCAAAAGAGTATAATACCTCAATTGATATTCAGTTGATACAGAAAAAGAAAACTAATAATGATATGACCATGTTTATTTTAAATCAGTTTAATGATGCAGTCCCACTTTTCTCTATTCCAATTGGTGGTAAACCAAAATATGCCTATAAAGTGAATGTAAAATATAACTTTTAATGAAGCGTTATTTAGCATTATTATTTTCAATTGTAACTTCAACCTTATTTGCTCAAACTTATAATTACGAGTATTATTCAAATGATGAGATAAAAAACACATTTGTTTATGATATTAAGCAAAATAATATAGGAGAGCTAATGCTAGCAACTTCTGAAGGGTTATTCGTATTTAATGGAATAAAATTCAAAAAAATAAGTGTTAATAGTGATTCTGAAGACGAGTTTATTGATCAGTTATTTATTGATCAGAATAACCGAACTTGGTTTTCGTTTTATAATGGGGGTTATGGGTATTTAGTCGCAGATTCAGCAATTGTTCTAAATACTGAAGACTATATATCTTCTTTTTCTAACGACTTCCAAGGAGGTGTGGTAACATTAACCAACAACGGATTGTTTTATTATGATGCTGAATATAGCCTAATTAATTCTAGTCAAAATTTGTTTTCTCAGTTTGAGTTTATAAACGCAAACACAATAGTATATTTAGATGAAGAGAATAATTTGTTTCATAAAAAAAAGAGAAAAACAATAGTCAACGATTCAGTAAGTCAATTTATATTAAATATTAATAACAGTACTATTGCGTATATAAAAAACAATTCAATTAATATCATTACTGCTGACTTGGTTAAATTAATAACAATTGATGTTTCAGATTATGATATTGAAGATATTAATCAACTTCAATTTAATGAGAATATATTAACAATAAGTACAGCTAATCGGGGGTTATTTGAATATGAGTTTTATTCTAATTTTTCGTCATTTACTTTAAATAGAAACAATTCAAATTTAGGTTTGACAACAAATGACATTCGTTGTTCGTTTGTAGATTTAGAAAATAATCTTTGGATGGGAACTTATGGTAAAGGTATAATTAGATTGCCTAAAAATCGGATAGTAACTTATCAAATACAAAATGATATTGTAAAAAATGTAAAGACAAATTGTTTAGTTAATTTTAATCAAAAATTATATTTTGGTACCTCAAATGGACTAAATGTATTATTGAAAAACGGTTCAGAAATCCAAAATGTAATTGCTGGGTTGAATATATTGTCAATCGCAAAAAATGATAACACACTTTTTATCGGAACATCAAAGAATGGATTAATGTCATACAGTAATGGTGAGTTAAAACGTGTTAAACTAAATACTGAGACGGAACCATTAACAATTAATTCCATCTTGATAAAAGGTAATGAAATTTCATTGGGAACAAATTCAGGTTTAATAATTTATAATAATGATACAGAAGTTAGTATGATGTATACAACCTCTAATGGATTGGCTCATAATATTATTGAAAATTTTATAGTTGATAATGAAGGGTATTACTGGATAGACTCGCCTAACAGTCCTATTTATAAATTTAAGAGCACAGACGTAGTGATATATAAAGATGTTATAGGCTACAATTCATATAATATTTCGGATTTTAAACAAATTGATGATGTTATTTGGATTTCAACTTCAGGTGATGGATTGTTTCAATTTAAAGACAATGCTTTTAAGCAATTCACAACAGCGGATGGATTATTTTCGGATTACATTTATTTTTTAGAAAAAACAGAAAATAATACAATCGTAATTGGACATAAAAATGGGGTTTCATATACTTCTTCATCAGATTCAATGCTGATTTTTAAGAATGTTGGTTACATTAAAGAACTTTCTAATATTGTAGATAATTCATCTTTTTTAGCTGGTAAAAATAGCATTTGGATTGGCTGCGATAGAAATTCAGTTCTAAATTTATCAATAAAAAGATACAACGAAAGTGATTTTTTACCAGAGCTTCATTTTTCTAATTTAACTATAAATGGAAAATCACAAGTTTTTAGTAAAGAATTTGATTTTCCGTATGATGATTACTACTTTAGTATAGATGTTAATGCAATATACCTAACTAACCCATCAGCTATTAAATATAAATTTAAACTGGAAGGATTTGATAAGCATTGGACGACTGTTGATTATAACGATAATACTATTAAATATCAGTCCATTAAAAATGGTGACTATTTATTTAAAATTATATTGTTACTTGATGGTCAGGAAACCAAAGTTGTACAAAGTGTTAAGGTACATGTCGATAAACCCTTTTGGCTTTCTTTTTGGTTCTACTTTTTGATATTTTTTTCTATACTGATATTGTTTGGTTCAATTATTTACTTTATTCAAAAAAGAAATGATATAATTCGTAAATCGCTAGAACGTAAAGTGTCTCAAAGAACGAGCATTATAAATAGAAAGAATATAAATTTAAAGAAAGTATCAGATGATTATTTAGAAGAAAAACTAAAGGCAGAGTATATCACTAAAGAACTTACTGATAGTAATAATTATGCAAGCTACATACAAAAAGTAATAATGCGTAAAAAGGAATATCTTTACTTATATAAATATCTAAATAAATTTTTTATAATTTTTAAACCAAAAAGTTTAATTAGCGGTGACTTTTACTGGGGCGGTAAATATGGAGAATATGTTTATGTTATAGCTGCGGATTGCACAGGTCATGGAGTTCCAGGGGCATTGCTAAGTTTGTTGGGTATTTCTCAGCTAAATAAAATAATAACTAACCCGATTGATACGGACGTTGTTTTAAACCAGCTAAGATCAAATATTATAGAAGATTTAAATCAAAACATTGATAATACAGTAAGGGATGGTATGGATATTGCGATAGCTAGGTTTAATATTAAAACTAATGTATTACAGTATTCTGGAGCAAATAATGCTATTTATATTCTTAGAAAAGGAAATAGATTAATAGAAAATACAATGACTACCGTTTTGAAACAAGAAAAAGGGTTGACACTATTTAGTATTAAACCAAATAGACAACCCATTTCACTATATGTAAATATGGTAGATTTTGATTCACAAACCATTCAACTTCATATTGGAGATCAGGTGGTGATGTCAACAGATGGGTATTTTGATCAATTTGGTGGAGTACATGATAAAAAGTTTATGAAAAAAAGGTTTTATCAACTTTTAATTGATAATTATGAATTGGATGCTCAACAACGAAAGGATGTAATTTGGAATACACTTTCAGAATGGAAGGGAACCTCCCCCCAAACTGATGATATTACAGTGATTTCATTTGAAGTATAATTATACTCTTACACCAATGATGCAAATATCATCAACTTGATCTAAATTTTTTCGCCAACTTAAAAATTCATTTTCAATTAATTGTTTTTGTTCATCCATTGGTTTTTGACTAATAGATAATAATAACCTTTTAAATTGTTTACTATTATACTTTTTTCCTTTTTCTCCACCAAATTGATCGGCAAAACCATCTGAAAATACATAAATCACATCACCCTTTTGCAATGGAATAGCATGTGTTGTAAATGGTTGTAACACATTACCGATATGCGCTCCAATTGGATGACTATCGCCTTTAATTACATTTAAATATAAGCTATTGTCATCATTGGCAATTAAATAACGTGAAGGCTCTGTTTCACCAGTAATTGAAGAAGTTCGAATGATAAATAATGGGTTTTTTGCACCAGAAAAATATAACATACTGTTGTTGTAGTCTATCGCACAAAGTGCAATGTCCATTCCGTCCTTGATAGATTGGTTTGAATTATTATGCCTTAATGTTTTACTTACACCACGATTTAAAAAATCTAAGGCTTCCCCAGTTGAATTTACTGTTTTTTCTTGAATACTTTGTGACAAATAACTATTACCCACAATGCTCATAAAGGCACCCGGAACACCATGCCCTGTGCAATCAACTGCGGCTAGTAAAGCTAATTTATTTCCCGTATTTGTGGTTGTTGTTTCAACAAAGTAAAAATCTCCGCTTACTACATCTTTAGGCTTGTAATATATAAATGAGTCAGGTAAAATATCTTTAACTTGTTCTGCTGACGGTAAAATGGCTTGTTGAATTCGTAATGCATATTGAATACTACTTAAAATCTCTTTGTTTTTTTCAAATAATTCCTCCTTTTGAGTGTTCAGTTCAAAAACTCTTTCATTTACCTGTTTTTCCAATCTGTTGTTCATGGTAGATGCTAATCTGTTTTTTTCTTCCAAACTTTCTAACGCTATCGCCTGAATTTCTTCTTTGGCATTTTGCAAATCTCTATACTTTCTAGCCATTGAAATACTCAAAATTATAACCTCTAACCCCGAACTTATTTTTAAAGCATTTAAAGATACTAAAGGATCAATTATAATGTTGAAGTTACCCAAAATGAAAAGTATACCTCCAAATATTAATAAGAAAAACGCGATTGTAAAGTATTTATAAATGATTATCCCCTTTTGCTTCAACTTAAATATTGTGAAAATGGTTAGTAAGATTGACAATAAACTAAAACCATTAATTATTGGATACATTAATTCGTAAAGAATACCATCAATTAAAGAAAGTCCGGCAAATACAATAACAACTATTATAAAAATATTAAATACCTTGTTGTAATTGGCTAAATTAGTTTTTAAATTTAAATACGTTTTAGCATATTGCAGTAGCATAAACATTGTTAATGATGCTGAAATAAGGATAAAGTGATTAGCTAAATAAGAGTTAGAACTAAAAAAATAATGGAAGCTGTAACCATCTAAAGAAAATTGTAATAAAAAGATTGAAGCTACATAAGCAATGTAATATAAAAATGACTTATCATTCAAGAATATATAGAAAAAGAAATATATAATTACAACCAAAAATAACATGCCGTAATAAATACCATTATAGAACTGTCTGTTAGAGTCTAAACTGTGAAATTTTTCTTCTTCATGAACTATTAATGGTAATGTTAATACTTCTCCATCACTTTTTAATTGAATGTAAATTGATCTACTTTCATTTTTATCTAAGGCTATTGGAAATACAATTTTTCTATTTATTAGATCTTTTGAATAATAGGGGAAGTCATCTCCGTTAGAATAAGTGTTTAAAATTGAACCGTTTTTAACCTCATAAAAAATAACACTATTAGTTATAGGTCTGGCTGTTTCAATAATAAAATTATTTATTTCTGTAGAATTTGTTAAATTAAATTTTAACCAATAAGTTGACGTTGTAAAGTCTAAATTACTTATAGCATGCTCTAATTTTTCGAAAACCACATTACTATGGTTATTAATTAAACTTTCAATAGTTATTTCTTCTAATTTATCTTCATAAATTACAGCTTGGTTACTAATAGATTTTCCAAGAATTGTTTTGGAAATTGTAATCTCCCCATTAATTGAAATGAAAGAAAAATTAGTAAATACTACTAATAAGAAAAAAATATTTTTTTGCATAGCTTCTAAAAATACAAACTATTCTTCAAACATCACAATAATTAAAGAACCTTTTCTATTTTTGATAAAAATTAAATACAATGAAAAATAATTTACAGGTTTATAACACATTAAGTTCACAAAAAGAGGTTTTCGTACCAATTAATAACGATCTAGTGGGAATGTATGTGTGTGGTCCTACAGTTTATAGTGATGTGCATCTAGGGAATTGCCGTACTTTTGTTTCATTTGACATGATTTACCGCTATTTAACTCATTTAGGTTATAAAGTACGATACGTTAGAATATTACTGATGCAGGGCATTTAGAAAATGATGCGGATGAAGGTGAAGATAAAATATCAAAAAAAGCCAGGTTAGAACAATTAGAGCCAATGCAAATTGTGCAAACATACACAACCGGTTTTCATGATGTGCTTAAAGATTTCAATACAGTTAGACCGACAATTGAACCAACTGCAACAGGACACATTATAGAACAAATTGAATTGGTAAAAACGATTCTCGCTAAAGGATTGGCCTACGAAAGTAATGGTTCAGTGTACTTTAATGTAGAAAAGTATTCAAAGTTCGAAAATTATGGGGAATTGTCTGGAAGAAAAATTGAAGATTTAATTTCTGGAACGAGAGATTTAGATGGACAGTCTGAAAAAAATAGCCCATTAGATTTTGCCCTTTGGAAAAAAGCGTCTTCATACCATATTATGCGTTGGCCTTCACCTTGGAGTGAAGGTTTTCCAGGTTGGCATTTAGAATGTACAGCAATGAGCACTAAATATTTAGGTAATAGATTTGATATTCATGGTGGTGGAATGGATTTAAAATTTCCTCATCACGAATGTGAAATAGCACAAGGTCATGCTTGTACGGGAGAAAAACCTGTTAAATATTGGATGCATGCAAATATGTTGACATTAAATGGTAAAAAAATGAGTAAATCTACTGGAAATACTTTATTGCCGGAGGAACTTTTTACTGGAGAAAATGAATTATTAGAAAAAGCGTATTCACCAATTGTAGTTAGATTTTTTATGATGCAAGCGCATTACCGTTCAATGTTAGATTTTTCTTCTGATGCATTATCAGCTTCAGAAAAAGGATATAATAAATTGATGACTGCTTTAAAAGATTTACCAAATTTAAAAACTTCTGATGTAAGTTCAGAAAATGTGGATGGCTTAATTGATGCTTTTTACAATGCCATGAATGACGATTTTAATACGCCTATATTAATCGCAAAACTATTTGATGCTGTTAAATTCATTAATAACGTAAAAGACGGAAACGCTACAATTTCTAAAGTTGATTTGTTAAGGTTAACAGATAAAATGACCGGACTTATATTTGATGTGCTTGGTTTAAAATTTGAAAATACAGCGGATGATTCTAAATTAGATGCTGTGATGCAAATTATTATTGAACTTAGAAAAAACGCAAGAGACAATAAAGATTGGGGAACATCTGATTTGATTAGAGATAAGGTGGCAGAAGTAGGTATTACGATTAAAGATAGTAGAGAAGGAACAAGTTGGACTGTTTAGTGAGTTGATTATTTTATCTGTTTAAAGTAATAGTTAGCTAATATTATGAGTGGAACCGAAATGAAAATTTATTACAGAAGTAATATTTTACTTATAGGAATAACTTTGTTGTTTTTGGTACTATCTATAGTATTTGGTGTTTTTATGTTTAATACGAATGAGTTTCCTTGGACATTTTTTTTTTTAGCATTTTTCATTGTATTTGCATATAATGGTATAAGTTTTATCATGGTTATGAAGTTGTAAAGCTTAATAATTCAACTTTAATTCATGAAAAGTATTTTAAAAACAAGTTGCGTTTTAAAGTGGAGTATAACTTAGGTGACATTGAAAATGAAGAGTATAGACAAGATGAAAACGCTGAAGATTATGTGTCTTTTACATATCTTAAAATTGGTGGAATTCTTTATAGCCCAAAAGCTACAAGAATGTATTCTAAAAACCCAGTGACGTTACATTTTAGATATTTTGGTAGTCATGTGAAAATTGGTGAAAATCTTAAAAAGTTTGATGCGGTTAGCATATTGAATAAAATTAAGACCTTTAAAAGTACTAAAAATTGATTAAATTTTTTTCTTGTAACAATCGTAAATTCGACTTTATAGAAGTTTGATATCTTATGAAGGATGATTTAGCTAATTATGAGTATAAACCACCTAAGAAAGTTGTACTTTGTTAAATATTAAGTACTTTTGTGGCGGATTAAAAGAAAAACTATGAGTAAAATAGATAAATTAGTAGAATTATTCGAGCAAAAATTTGTTGCTCACCCTTGGCATGGTGTTACTATTGGTGAAAATTCGCCAAATGAAGTAAAAGCTTATATTGAAATTAATAAGAACGATCAAATCAAGTATGAAATTGACAAGCCTAGTGGTTTAATTTTTATTGATAGACCTCAAAAATATTCTAACATAGTTCCAGCTTTATATGGATTTTTACCTCAAACGTATTGTGATACTTTAGTGGCTGATTTTTGTATGGAAAAGTCTGGTAAAACGAATATAGTTGGTGATGGTGACCCTTTAGATATTATTGTTTTATCTGAAAGAAACATTGACAGAGGAAACATTTTAGTTGACTGTGTTCCTGTTGGCGGATTTAGAATGATTGATGGTGGTGAGGCAGATGATAAAATTATTGCTGTACTTAAAGATGATCAAGCTTATGGTAAAATGACTGACATTTCTGAAATCCCAGCATTAGTTTTAGACAGAGTTAAACATTTCTTTTTAACTTATAAAACAAATCCAAATAATGATGGAACTGACAAAAAAGTTGAAATCACTCATACTTATGGTAGAGAGGAAGCTTTAAAAGTTGTTGAATTATCTAATCAAGATTATTTAAATAAATACGGAGACGTAAAAAAATGATTTTGCTAAAGTATTAGCTGAAGTTGTTGGAGAATAATAACATTCTTTTTTATAATATAAAAACCTTATTTGATAATTTCAAATAAGGTTTTTTCTTGTTATTAACTCTGCTTAAGTTTACCTCTTTTAATAGGTTAGCATGTTTAAATTTTCCTTTTAAACTAGGTCTTGACACAATTCAACCAATACCCCATTAGTTGATTTTGGGTGTAAGAATGCTATTTTTTTATTATCAGCGCCGAGCTTAGGAATGTCATGTATTAATTTAAAGCCTTCCTTTTGTAATCTGTCAATTTCAAATTCAATATCTTCAACTTCAAAAGCAATGTGATGCATGCCTTCACCCTTTTTAGATATAAATTTAGCAATTGCACTATTCTCGTGTGTTGCTTGAAGCAATTCAATTTTGGATTCTCCTACTTGAAAAAATGATGTTTTCACACCTTCAGACTCTACTTCTTCCATCTTATATGATGGTTTATTAAATAGTGTCTTAAATAACTCATTTGACGCTTCAATGTCTTTTACTGCTATTCCTATATGTTCAATTTTCATATACTTTGATTTTTACGATAAAAAAAAACCCGCTTACAAGGTAAACGGGTTTTCAATAATTTTTTATTTCGTTATGATTTAATAAATTTTCACTCTTATTATCATAATTGATATAATAAGCGGCCTTCTTTAAATTTGAGCAATCAGCTTCAGAAGCAAATCCTTTTTTAACAATGTTTCCAAAAGCATCAAAAATTTCATATTTTGTTTCAATAGGTTTACCAGCAGATGTAAATTTAATTATTTTCTTTACACGTTTTGGACTAAATTGAGGCTCAGTAATTGAAGTGTTTACAAACGTTACAGCTTGTGATGGTCTTTTTTTATTAGTATAATCAGTTTGAGTAACTCTAACTTTATTTTCACCAGAATGAGGTGTAACTATAAATTTATATGAGTTTTCTTTGTTTGTTCCTTCACCGTCAATTTCTCCTAGCACAACCCACTTGTTCCATCTGAACTGCTCTATTACAAAAGCTAATTTACCAGATTCACTTTTAGTTGTCCAAGACATTGTCCCATCTGGTTTACATGAATTTCTACAATCTCAAATGAACTTTTTGGTTTTAGTACTTCAGGGTTTAATACTTTAGGCTTACAGCCTAGTCCGTGAATTAAAACAATGAATATAGGATCTCCAATTTTAACATCAAACTCAGCAAAATCAATTTCAAAAGCACTAGATTCTATTCCGTCAGAAACAGGATCGCCATTCACAGTAACACTAGTCACACAAAAACCAAAGTCATCTTCATCATCCGGATTTTGAACAAATAGATTTTTACCTTGATAATGACCTTCCAAAGATAAATCTGCAAATGATGCAAAACTTGTCCCAGCGAAAAGTACAAAAAGTAAAATATATTTCATAAAAATAGTTTTTTCTATCTGCAATATTAAGGATTTCTACTAACAAACACAAACTTTTCATTAGTTTTTTTAACAATTTAGTATTCAATTAGTTTTATTAATTAAAAAAATATATATTTGAGAAAAAATTATTAAACAATGGTAAAAACTATTTTTTACACACTCAGCCTATTTTTTATATTATTCTCTTGTGAAAACTCAACTGTTCCTGTAGTAGATTCTAAATTAGGAGGTGAAGTTACAATTCCATTAAATAGTTATTTTAAAGTGTCAAAGCCTACTGAGGTTTTAAAAATTGAGTCAGCCCAAATTAGTGGTCAAATATTTGAAAGTCTTGTTAAGTACAATGCCAAAACACTTCAAGTTGAACCTTCTATTGCTGAAAAATGGGAGTTATCTGAAGATGGCTTAACCTATAAGTTTTTATATTAGAGAAAATGTTAAATTCCATAATCACAAATGTTTTCCAAATGGCATTGGTAGAGTTCTTACCAGCCAAGATGTAGTAGATATGTTTTATAGAATATATGAAAAAGGTAACGCTAATACAGCATATTCTATTTTTCAAAGCTCAATAAATGGTGGTGATGAATATTATAATAAAACAACTGATGCTATTTCAGGTGTTACATTTGATGAAAATACAGTATCCGTTACTTTGAAAGAAAAAAGTAATACCTTTTTGAGTAAACTATTAACTATTTTTGCCTCTATAGTTCCAAAAGAAGTTTTTGAACAAGAAAAATTCTCTCCAGTTGGTACAGGGCCTTTTGTGTATAATGAAATTGAGTCGACATCTCAAATTGTAGTATTGAATAAAAACTATGAATATTGGTTGAAAGACTCAAATGATGTACAGTTACCATATTTAGAAAAAATTACTTTCAAACATTATGAAAATAATGACGATAAAATGGAAGACTTTTGGTCTAATAAAATTGCAATCGTGAAAAATGTTCCAATTACGCAAGTTTCAGCTGTGTTGGAGGATAGAATTGAAGATTTTAAAGGTATGCACGCTAAATATATTTTAGAAAGTGTTCCAGAGTTATCAACTTCTTATTTGGAGTTTAATATGAATTCTAAAATTTTTGAAGATAAACGCGTTCGTCAAGCAATTAATTTAGCTATAGATAGAAAAAAAATAGTTTCAAAAACATTGAAAAACCAAGCGTATGAAATTGGTAAATTTGGCATTACTCCGCCCTTATCAAAAATATTTGATGGTTATGATTTTGAAGCGATTGAAAAAATGGGATATACACGAAATTCTGTTAAAGCAAAAAAACTTTTAGCAGATGCTGGTTATCCAAATGGGGATAATTTTCCTGAAATTACGGCTGAATTTAAAATGAATACTGACCGCTATTTAATCATGTCAGAAATTCAAAATCAATTAAAATCAGTACTTAATATTAATATGGCTATTGAACAAGTAGAATTTAATAAGTTAATTGATAATAATGCCATGGGAACAGCCGATATATTTGAGCAAGTTTGGGTTGGTGATTTTGCTTCACCTGAATCTTTTTTAATTAACTTTTATGGAAAGTTGGTTCCTGAATCTTTTGAAGAACCGTCTTTGATTAATGGAGGTAGATATAAAAATAATAAGTTTGATGAACTTTTCGAAAAAGGTTCCCAATCAAGAACAACTAAAGATGCTCAAAAGTTTTTTGCGGAAGCTGAAGTTGAACTGTTAAAAGATCCTGCATTAGTAGTGTTGTTTTATGGTGAAAAACTATGGCTAAAACAATCTAGTTTGAAAAACTTTAATGTTAATGGTATGAATTATCTAGATTTCACTACTGTTTATATTGAGGAGTTAAAGCCTGAAGTTAAAAAGGAAAATTAATTTTGTTAATTATTTAACGCACTTTTTTTATCATCATGGCAGGAATTTATATTCATATCCCGTTTTGTAAAGTTAAATGTAATTATTGCGACTTTCATTTTCAACAAACCAAAAATTGACTACTAAAATGGTGGAGTCAATTTGTGTTGAATTGATTCAAAAAAAAATCTATTTAAAAGATGAGCCTATAAAAACAATTTATTTTGGGGGGGTACGCCGTCTATTATTGAAACCCGATTACTAGCACAAATTATTGACACCATTAAATCAAATTTCAATATAATAAGTGATGTAGAGTTTACATTTGAATGTAATCCTGATGATTTAAATACTGAAAAACTGAAAGACTTAAAAAAACTTGGCGTAAATAGACTTAGTATTGGAATTCAATCTTTCGAAAATGAACAATTGGAGTTTATGAACAGAGCTCACAGTGCTAATGAAGCTTCTATTTGTGTTCAAATGGCGCAAGAAAACGGATTCACTAACATTACGATAGATTTAATTTACGGAATACCAAATACAACGGCTGACTATTGGGAGCAACAAATCCAAAAAGCGTTAGCCTTAAAAGTTAATCATATTTCGGCGTATTGCTTAACAATTGAAGAAAAAACCGTATTTGGTAATTGGTATAAAACTGGTAAACTTAAAGTAGTTGATGATGAATATAGTCTAAGTCAATTTAAATTGCTTCAAAATGAACTAAATAAAAATGGCTTTGATCATTATGAGATTTCAAATTTTTCTAAAAATGGTTTTGTTTCAAAACACAACTCAGCTTATTGGTTAGGTGAAAAATATATTGGGATTGGTCCCTCAGCGCATTCTTTTAATGGAGAAACTAGGCAGTGGAATGTGGCTAATAATATAAAATACATTAATAGCCTTCAAAAAAATGAAACCTATTTTGAGATTGAAGAACTTACCACAACTGATATGTTTAACGAGTTTATTTTAACCAGACTTAGAACAAAATGGGGTGTTGATTTGAATGAACTATTTTTAATTGATAACAGATATAAAACCCAAACTATGAATAGAATTGACAAATTCATAAAAAACAAAGATTTGCAATTACAAGATAATTCAATTTATATTACGCAACAAGGAAAGTTTATTGTTGATTATATTAGCGCTGAACTTTTTATTTAAAAAAATATGGCTTTAATTATAGAGTGCAGAGGGAAAACTCCTCAAATTACAAAAACGTCATGGCTTGCTGAAAATGCAACATTAATAGGCGATATAATAATGGGAGATAACTGTAGCTTTTGGTTTAATTCCGTGTCCGTGCAGATGTTAATTCTATTTCAATGGGTAACAATGTAAATATTCAAGATGGCGCAGTGTTGCATTGTACTTATGAAAAAACAATTGTACAATTAGGTAATAATGTGTCAGTAGGGCATATTGCTGTGGTGCATGGTACAAAAACGGGAAACAATGTATTAATAGGTATTGAACGCAACCATTATGGATAATTGCGTTATAGAAGATAATTGCATTATTGCAGCAGGAGCTGTATTGCTTGAGAATACCGTAGTAAAGTCAGGTAGCGTTTGGGCTGGTGTTCCAGCAAAAAAAGTAAAAGACCTATCACCAGAATTATTTGAAGGTGAAGTAAAACGAATTGCCAAAAACTACAGAATGTACGCCTCTTGGTTTGAAAAAGAGTAAACGCAATCTGTAATATTTAATTACCTTTGTAAAAATTAATAACATGAAAGTCATATTTTTTATTTTAACGATCCTAATTTCTAGTCAGGCGATTAGCCAACAATATTCTTATAAAAAGAAAAAAATCACCCAAAAAGGCTCAATGTATTTTT
>JAMOLF010000108.1:0-21733 GCA_025267735.1 Mactra quadrangularis
TGTCAAGTTGAGAAATAATTAATGGCCAATTGTTGATTGGGTTAATATGTTTTGATTCACTTTTTTATTACTACTTTATTTTTTAAATCTGCAATAACTTGATGTGCTCGCGTTATCGATTAAAACTTCCCTTACGCTATCGATATTTATTTATAAAAGAGTATATTTTGTTTTATCCTCTCTTACTTTAAAATGAGTTGCGTCCATAAAAATAATCGATAGATACTTTATCAGCTTGGTTTAATCATACTTTTAAAAACTATTTTCACAATCTTTACTTATTATGCTTTATTTAACTATACCATTTATAGTGTTTGTTAACACAATTACATTATCTTACAAATAATAAATCCACAAAATCTTAGAGATAATAGTAAATTTATTAATTTATTTTACTAGTTAATATTATTATATAAATCTGGAGTTAAAGAGTTATTTTAGAACATAAATTTTGAGTTACTTAACAAAATATCACAATTTTAATCCTATAAAAAAGGAGCACATTTATGAATGTACGAGCAAAAGTTCAGTCATTTGGTGGTTTTTTAACAAGTATTGTAATGCCCAATATTGGTGCATTTATTGCTTGGGGTTTTATCACAGCCCTATTTATCCCAACTGGTTGGATTCCTAACGAATATTTAGCTAAATTAGTAGGTCCAACTATAAAATATATACTTCCCATTTTACTGGGTTACACAGGTGGTAAACTGACAGGAGGTGAAAGAGGAGCTGTTGTCGGAACCATGGCTACTACAGGCTTGATAATAGGTGCCGATATACCTATGTTTTTAGGAGCAATGATAATGGGACCTGTGGGCGGGTTGCTATCTCTTAAATTAGAAAAAGCCCTAGATGGTAAAATACCTTCTGGCTTTGAAATGGTAGTAAATAATTTCTCGGTGGGGATTTTAGCATTTATTTTATGTTTAATTTCTTATCTAGGAGTTGGACCTGCTGTATTGTTCTTAAACAATTTAGTCACTAGCCTAGTAAATTCTATGATAAGTGCAGGAATTTTGCCTTTGCTTTCTATAATAAATGAACCTGCTAAGGTTTTATTTTTAAATAACGTTATCGATCAAGGTATTTATTATCCATTAGGTATGCAGCAAACCCAAGAGCTTGGTAAATCTATTTTATTTACAGTAGCATCTAACCCAGGACCAGGTTTAGGCTTATTAATAGCTTACTCTGTATTTGGTGAAGGGATTTCTAAAAGAACAGCACCGGGGGCTTTGATTATTCATTTTTTTGGCGGTATCCATGAACTATACTTTCCTTATGTATTAATGCGCCCTGTTATGATTGTTCCTATGATTTTTGGTGGGATTACAGGTATTTCTATCATTAATTTTGCACATGCTGGATTAGTTGCAGGTCCTAGCCCTGGGTCTATTTTTGCATACTTAGCATTAACTCCTAAGGGTAACTTTCTGGGAATTATAGCCGGTGTATTAGGCGCAGCTATTGTTACGTGTACTTTGGCAAGTTTAATTTTAAAATTAAGTAAAAAACAAAACAATGATGAAAACTTTCAAGCTTCTTCAGATCGTTCAAAAGAAATGAAGTATGAAGGTAAAAATCAAAATAATGAAACTCAAACTAATAACCTAAGTAAAAAAATTAACTATATTGCATTTGCTTGTGATGCAGGAATGGGAAGTAGCCTAATGGGTGCAAGCTTATTCAGAAAAAAGCTAAATAAAATAGGCATTGATATTAAAGTGGAACATTTTGCAATTGAAAAAATACCTAATAATGTCGACCTAATTGTAACTCACGATAGCCTAAAATCTAGAGTAAAAGCTAAATTTCCGGATGCTAACATCATTACCATTAATAATTTTTTAGAAGATGAAGCTTTAATTAATTTAATAAATGAGCTAGAAATAAAACATAAATAGTAAAAAAGGATAAGTAAAAATGAAAAATAAAGCTGCAGTTTTAAATGGTAAAAATAGCATAGTGATAAAAGAGCTTGAATTGCCAAAAATTAAAAGTCATGAATTATTAGTAGAAATAGTAGCAAATGGTATTTGCTTATCTACATATAAAGCAGCGATATTGGGCGAAGAGCATAAAAGAGTACCTAACAATATTACAACAAAACCAATTATAACAGGTCACGAATTTGCAGGATATATAAGGAAAGTAGGTTCTCAATTAAAGTCTCAATTTACAGAAGGTGAAAAATTTGTACTACAACCTGCAATGGGATTAGACAATGGTTATTCTAGCGGTTACAGCTATGAATTTTTTGGGGGGAACTCTCAATATGCTATTATACCTAAAATAGCTATAGATAAAGGCTGTGTTTTACCTTATAAAGGTAATTTTTTTGCAAATGCTGCATTAGCAGAGCCAATGTCTTGCATTATAGGTGCCTATAACTCTAGCTATCATACTACTCCTTATATTTATGAGCATAGAATGGGTATTGTACCACAAGGTAAACTTGCCCTGTTAGGCTGTGCAGGACCAATGGGAATTGGTGCCATAGATTACGCGGTTAATATTTTAAAACCCAAACTGGTTGTAGTTACAGACATTGATTCCGAAAGGTTAAATAGGGCACAACACTTAATTCCTCCGAGTAAAGCAGAGGAAAATAATGTAGAGTTAATATATTTAAATACCTCGAACATAAATGCGACTCAAAAATTAATGGAGTTAAGTAAAGGTACAGGATATGATGATGTTTGTGTTTATGCAGCCTCAGAAACTTTATTAATCCAAGCAGATGATATCTTAGGAAATGACGGCTGTCTAAACTTTTTTGCTGGACCTACTGATAAAAATTTTAAAGTTCCTTTTAATTTTTATAATGTTCACTATGCTAGCACTCATATTGTAGGTTCATCTGGCGGTTCAACTACAGACATGTTAAAATCTATTGAGTATTCAGAACAAAACAAAATAACCCCTGTATTTATGGTAACCCATATTGGAGGCTTAAATAGTGTTCCATCTACTATTTTAAATTTACCTAATATTGAAGGAGGCAAAAAATTAATTTATACACACATTGATTTAGATCTAGTGGCAATTACTGATTTTGAAAAATTAGGACAAAGTGATGATAGATTTAAAACTCTAAATAAGATAGTAAAAAACACCAACTATGTTTGGAATGAAGAAGCTGAAAAATATCTATTACAAAACTTTTGACCAACCAAAATCTATATTTAAAGTTTGAAAAGAATGCCAACACAGATGGAGAGTTTTTATATTATAATACCGTGAACTAATTTATTACACATAAAAAAAATATAAGAGTAACACTCTTATATTTTGGAAGTATGATTTGTGACAAATGGTGGGTGATAAGAGACTCGAACTCCTGACATTCTGGGTGTAAACCAGACGCTCTACCAACTGAGCTAATCACCCTAGTAATTCTTACTACCACAGAAAGCGATTATATTGCTATTATTTACATAAGTCAATAAATATTTTTATAACATAATGATAACTATAGATAATTTTTTATTTCAAACGGAATAATTTAGATTCGTAAGGTATCATAATGATAAAAAACGCATCCTAAAATCATATAGGATGCATTTTTAAATATAAGAGAATTAATATAATTTGCAAGCTACTTAAAAACGTCCAAAGTTTTGTAACATTTGTTTCCATAAAGAATCGGTACTTCCGATATCTGTAGTTTTATTTTTGTTGAAAGATACAGAGTTACCGTCTTCAAGCGACTTGATAGTTACTTTTGAGAGTACAGATTCTTTATTGAAATTAAATAACCATAAGGTTCTTTTTTGTAATAAAGGTAGTCTCATAGGTAATATTTTTACCTGTTCATTGTAGTATATGAGGTCTTGTTCGTTATCGAATACACTTTTAGTCGAAGGATTTCCAATTATTTTAATAAGTTCTTGTTTTGAAGTTTTATTGATAACAATTTTATCTAATTGTTCAGGTTCTAGTTTTAAACCATGCCATTCTACTTTAGCACATCCGTACAAGATAGTGGAGCAAGTAAATAAAAGTAAAAAGAGTAAAATTATTTTTTTCATAGATCATAACCTGTTCAATGTTAGTATAAACGTGAAAGTATTTAGTTATTAACTTAAATAAGAGAATCATGTTAATTGAACAATCATCTTAAGTGTAACGTATTATATTTGTAATATTTAGTTATATCAAACAAAAAATTTAAAAAGAGAATTCAAGTTCTTTATTTGATAATAAAAATCCTTTAGTATTGCTTTAATATAATTTATTATCTGAAAGTAAAGTAAACTATTTTTTGTTATATCAGAGATATTGCTAACATTGAGAAAGGATAGGCTGTTAATAATGCAATCATTTAATTTTTTCGATCTAGAAGGCCATGTGGATACTCGAGAAATACAGCGTAAGCTAGCTGTTAAGTGCATTATTTCATGTGCTAGTGAAGGACTAGAAGAGCTTAGCTCTGAATTGAAAGTATTAAAACTAGATAATTTAAAAGCTAACTTTATTTTTACCTATATGAAGAAGTCTCTTATTCACCTAAAAGGTACGATTGATATCGATACATATCAAGAAAGTGTCGTGAGTTTAAAGGAAGTAAAAAAGCATTTGAGTATAGATGTAGATAATATTTATACTTTCGATAACTCTGCAACTCAAGATAATTACGAACTCTCAGGAGAAGATTTCTTTTATCTGATTCCCGAAGATAATTACTTGAGTATAAAAGAAATTGTACGCGAGGAAATAGGAGCAGAATTGGATATCTATCCTCGTTTGGAAAATGAAAACTTTTCAGGAATTACAATTGATGAACATGGTAAAAGGGTAACTCTTGAAGATAATCCCGATAATCCATTTTTAAAATTAAAATCTTTTTTAAAGTAAAAAATCGAGGGAAAAAAGCTAAAATAAAAAAGAGTCCAAACTTAATTTTTAGTAAATAAAATAGAAACAATAATAATCAAACACAAGATTAAATTGCTTTCAGAGGTAAAGTAGTTTTTTAAAGGGATTCTTTTTATTATGGGTAGGTAATCAAAATACCCGAAAAAAATACTTGCAAACTATTATTATTTTTGCTTTAATTTTAGTGATAAGTTATCGGATTAATTATTTTTTTTGTTTCGAAGGATAAATTAGACAATGGCAGTACCAAAGCACAAGACTAGCAAATCACGTCGTAATATGCGCCGTGCAAGTGATGCTCTGATAGCAATTAATACCATAGAATGTAATAACTGTGGCGAGCTGAAGTTATCGCATCATTTATGTAGCGCATGTGGTCATTATGATGGCCGTGAAACTTTAGAAATCAAAAATTAGTTAGGAATATTTTAAGGTGTCAGAGATAACTTTAGCCATAGATTGCATGGGAGGTGATCAAGGTCCTAGCTCCATCATAGAAGGATTATCAGACTTTTTATCTTCAGGTAAAAGTGACGGTAATGTTAAGTTTTTGTTGTTCGGAGTTGAAAAAGATGTAGTGCCTATAATAAAACAATATGGTAACTTACAAGGACATGTAGAGTTTATCTCTGCTGAACAGGTTGTTGAAATGGGTGATAAGCCTTCTACAGCCTTAAGGCAAAAAAAGTCTTCTAGTATGTATCAATCCATTTTAGCTCTGAAAGAAGGTAGAGTAGATGCTACCATTTCTAGTGGCAACACGGGTGCTCTTATGGCGATTTCTACTATTATTTTGCGCCCTTTAGAAGGAGTGGATCGTCCGGCAATAGCTGCGATGTATCCTACCTTTAAAGAAAGAGCAGTTATGTTGGACCTAGGGGCAAATCCTGATTGTTCAGCGAAAAATTTAGTTCAGTTTGCTTACATGGGAGAGGTCTATGCTAAGGCGGTATTAGGAGTAGAAAAACCTACAATCGGGATTCTTAATATCGGCGCTGAAATAGCAAAAGGTAACGATGCTGTTAAACAGGCGTATTCAGTCTTAGAAAATTCCGTGCTGAGTGAGCAGTTTAAGGGCTTTATTGAAGGAAAAGATATTCCATTTGGCGTGGTTGATTTGGTGGTAACTGATGGTTTTTCAGGTAATATTGCTCTGAAAACTTTAGAAGGAGCAGCCGATTTATTTATCACAGAAGCTAAAAATATGATAAAAACTTCTTTTCTAGCTAAGATAGGTGCCTTGTTTATGATGAGCTCTATTAAAAAATTAAAATCTAAAATAGATCCAAGATTAAGCAATGGGGCAATCCTTCTAGGGCTCAATGGAATAGTAGTAAAAAGCCATGGCTCATCAGATAATGTAAGCTTTGAAAATGCTATCAATGTTGCATATAAGTTGGTAAAGGAGGATATAATATCGACTATGGAAAAAGAAGCTAGTTTAGAAAAAGAAATCTAACTTTTATCTTATAATCAATTGAATATAGTAGTTTTCAATTTTTTTACTGAACTAAGATATGTTTATTATCGTTTTATAGGATTTATTTTATTTATATATGAAATAAAACTGTGAATGAATTTTGCTCTTGTGGTTATCAAAGTTTTAAAGACGATTGCAGATAGAAGAAAGGATACTCTTTTATGGAGTTGTGTGCAAGAATAATAGGAGTAGGTTCGTATTTACCTGATAAAGTGGTAGATAATTACGAGTTGTCTAAGACTATGGATACTAGTGATGAGTGGATTGTTTCTCGAACTGGAATAAAACAGCGTTATATAGCCAATTCACAAGAAACTACCGCTTTTATGGGATATCACTCGGCTGTTCGTGCTTTGCAAGACTCGGGAGTAGATAAAAGTACTATCGATATAATACTTGTCGCAACTAGTACTCCTGATAATACTTTTCCTTCAAGTGCTTCTTTAGTGCATAAGTATTTAGAACTAAAGCCTAATTGCTTTGCTTTTGATGTATCTGCTGCTTGTTGTGGTTTTATTGTGGCTCTGGAAACGGCAGATGCATACATTAGAGCAGGGAAAGCTGAAAGAATATTGGTTATTGGTTCGGAAAAGTTCTCTTCTCTTCTCGATTGGAATGATCGAACTACGGCCGTGTTATTCGGCGATGGTGCTGGCGCTGTAGTTCTTGAAAAACAGTTCAGAGAACACGGAGAGAAAAAAGGCATTATTGGCGGTAAAATCCATACAGATTCGGATTATTATGAAGCTTTAAGAACTAGTGGTGGAGCTTCGAGTAACCAATTAGTTGGAAACGTACTTATGAATGGTCGTGAAGTTTACCGCAATGCTGTTAATAACTTAGGAGAGGTTATAGATGAAATTCTAGAGGCTAATAACTTTGAAGCAGATGATATAGATTTAATAGTTCCACATCAGGCCAATAAGCGAATTATAGATTCTATTAGTTCTAGATTTAATCTGGATAAAACCAAAGTTGTTGTTACTGTAGATATTCATGCTAATACGTCTTCAGCTTCTATTCCATTGGCACTAGATCATGCAAACGTAAATAAGCGTATAAAAAATAACGATTTGATAATTCTAGAGGCATTTGGAGGTGGCTTTATTTGGGGAGCCATTGCTGTTTGTTGGTAACACTATTGTTTGTTAATTGCAATAGAATATGTTTTATATTTCTAAAGCTTTTAATTGTGCTGTTCATACTTAACATATTTTTAAATACTTAAGTATAACACTTTGTAATAATATTAATATTTTTTGTATAACTAATAATGGATAAAGAACTGAGGGATGGAGGCTTTTATGTCTAAGCGTACAATTACAAGAGCAGATATAGCAGATGCAGTATTAAGTAAATCTAGCGAGTTATCTCGTAGTGATGCTTCTAAGTTGGTTGACGATATTTTAGATACAGTGATTGCTTCATTGGAAAAGAAAGAAGCTGTTAAGTTATCTTCATTTGGAACGTTTAACATTAGAGAGAAAAAACAACGTATAGGGCGTAATCCTAAAACAGGTGAAGAAGCTGTTATTAAACCACGAACAGTTGTATCTTTTAGTGCTTCCCCAGTTTTAAAAGATATAATTAATAATCCATAATATTTCGATATTGTTATTTTTTATTTTGCTTGTTCAGTTGTTGCAATGGACTCTGTTACTAGATTTAGAAAACTACCCGTATATTTCTCCATAAAAACGATAGCAGATATCTTATTATGTAGAGTTTCTACGCTTGTATATTGGAGAGAACATTTTATTTATATTGGTTCTATGTCTAATAAGAAGCGTATGAATGGACTTTATTCGGGAAAGCAGATGCTTTTTTTTCTTACGGTATATTATTATCGTTACCATAGGGGATGTAGCATCAAGCAAATTAGAAGCATAATAAAAGAATATAGTATTCCTACTTTTATTGAAACCGCACATGTTTATAATTATGTAATATTATTACGATATTGTTGCAGTTTGATCACATTATTGCATCAAAGTGAAATATTAAAAAATAAAATATTACAGATTGAAGAAAACATCCTATAACTATTATTAGATTTGTTGTTGCGTAAGGGATGCTTTAGACTTATGATATTTTGTAGTTCATACTTTTGCATAAATATGAACTACAGGGCATAGCATTATAACTCTATTATGGATGTTCCTATTTAATGAAGTTGGTAAATTGGGACACTCTAAGTTTTATTGCAATACTATTTTAAGGAGTAGATCAACAATGCTATCTTTTAAACGTTCCGACTTAATGCTGTTGAACAGAACTAATAGCTGTTCTCCTTTATTTTTATTGTCGTATTTGTTTATACTGTTGATTAGGTTTAGATTCTCCGTTCCATCTAATGTGGCGGGATGAGCTATTCTTGATGAGCGTCTTCGTTTTAATTCTTCAGCACTAGGTCCTAAATTTTCGAAAAACAGGTAAATTGAACGATTCAATATAGTAGCAATCTGATGTAATTGATACACTGTTATTCTACTAGTACTTTTTTCGTATTTTTGCAATTGTTGTGGTGATATACCTATTTTTTCAGCTAGATCACGTTGTGTTAAATTTGCTTCTACTCTATATATTCGTATCCAAGTTCCAACCACGGCCTCTATATTGAAAGAAGAGCTTTCCGTAGTATTATAGTTATCATCATAACTATCTAGATTTTTGTTCATAGTTATCCAGTTAACTCCAATTGTAAAAATACTTCTTTAAACTAACTTAACAACTCGCCTTTAGCAAAGGTCTAAAACTTTGTAATGGCTTTTGCTACAAACATTAATTAGAATATATAAAAGTATAATAATATTTTATATTAGTTGAAAATAATATTATTACAAAACAACCACTTAAGTTAAATACTAATATATTTTTTTCTTTATTGCAATACAAAACATTTCATAAATATGCATATATTTTACCTTAGTATTGAAAGGTTATTCAAAATACTATGCCTTTATGTTGTAATTTTATATTATAATTTAAAACTGTATAAAAAAACTAGAAGTTCAGTTTTTAATTAAATACTTTATGTGTCTGTATGTAATGATTTTATTTTTATATAAATTAAAACAAGTTATCTTAAATTAATATTATGCGATAGCCTAGAGGCAATTTATATTTAATATAAATATGTATAATGTTAATGTAATGTAATGTAAGCGTTAAGTAACTGTATGAGAAAAAACAATAATTTTATTATAGTCACAGTTTATATATAATTATATATATTATATAATTCAATATATAATATATAATATTTATTTAAATTAAAAGTAAAATAATATATTAGAGAGTTAGATATTTTTCTTTTATATAGTATAAAACTTTTTGCAAAAGATTACAAATTATCGTATAACATTTAGGTGCAAATATTATATTTTAGTTGCCAATGATTCTTAGGTTAGAATAAAGATATTCATTGATTTTATGTTCGAAAAGAATCATAATAGATTAGATATGATCGTGAGAATAAGGGTAATGCGTATAAGCATCAAATTAGAGTATAAATTTAAAGATATTGGATTGGTGAAAAAAAATGTTTGAAAGCTTAGCAAGCAAGCTATCGAAGACCTTTGAAATATTAAAACGTAAAGGAAGTATAAAGGAAAGCGATATTAATCAAGCAATGCGTGAGGTTCGTGTTGCTTTGTTAGAAGCTGATGTTTCGTTGTCAGTAGTTAAAGATTTTATTGCAAATGTATCGGCAAAAGCGATCGGGCGTGAAGTTTTAGACTCGATAAGTCCAGTACAGCAGATAATAAAGATAGTAAATGATGAGCTGATAGAAGTCTTAGGAGGCTCGGTTGATTTTGCCGATATGCGAGTATCTCAAGCGGGTTCGATAATACTGTTATTAGGATTGCAAGGTACAGGTAAAACGACAACAGCCTCGAAGTTAGCTTTGTGGTACAAGAAGCAGAAGAAAAAAGTTTTACTTGCGAGTTTAGATATTTATCGTCCAGCAGCGATGCAACAATTAGAAACTTTAGGTAAATCCATAGAAGTAGATGTTCTGCCGATAGTATTTGGGCAAAAGCCCTTAGATATCGCTAAGAGAGCTAAAGATGTGATGAGTAAATCGGGATACGATTTATTAATTTTAGATAGTGCAGGTCGTTTACATGTAGATGAAAAATTAATGAATGAGGTTGTTGATATTTCTTCGGAAGTTAAACCAACTGAAAAGCTTCTACTTAGTGATGCAATGATGGGGCAAGATGCAGCTAATGTTGCACGCGAGTTTAATGAAAAAATAGGTATCACCGGCGTGGTCTTAAGCCGTATGGATGGCGACGCTAAAGGTGGTGCTGCTTTATCTATTCGAAAGATCGCTAATTGTCCTATACGTTTTATCGGGGTTGGGGAAAAATCTGAAGATTTACAATTGTTTTCTGCGGAACGTATGGCTGGTAGAATCCTTGATAAAGGAGATATCGTAGCTTTAGTTGAAAAAGCTAGTCAAGCGATAGATGAAAAAAAAGCAGAAAAATTAACTAATCGTATATTACAAGGAAAATTTGATCTCAATGATATGTTGGAACAAATTAGACAGTTGAAAAAAATGGGAGATATCGGCGGATTAATGGGACTGTTACCAGGGATGGGTAAAATTAAAAAAATGATGAATCAAGCACAAGTCGATGATAAGGCTATTGCTAAACAAGAAGCCATAATTCTTTCAATGACAAAAAAAGAGCGTTCTATTCCTAAAATAGTAAATTCTTCACGGAGAAAACGAATCGCACAAGGTTCAGGCACCACAGTTCAAGATGTGAATAAATTGATGAAGCAATATCAGCAATCGGCTTCGATGATGAAAAAGTTAGGTAAAAAAGGTGGCAAAGGAATGTTAGAATCTCTTATGGGATCTATGGATGGTGCAGGTCAACAAAATGCGGCTAACCCAAATTTAGGATTAAATATGGATAACTTACCTTTTGGTGGTGGCGGACAGCTCCCTGATGAATTGAAGAAGATGTTACCTAATTTAAATAATAAAAATTTCTTTGGAAGAAAATAGATCTTAAATAAATAATATTGCATATGCAAGATTTTATTTGACTTTTAGATAAATTTTATATATAAGTTAATTTACTTATTTTTAAAAAATTTAATATTGATTGAAGTAGATTTCTATCAGATTATAATATTGAAAATTAAAATTGGAGACTTTTAATGACAGTTAAAATTCGTTTAGCTCGCGGTGGTTCTAAGAAAAAGCCATATTATCGTATAGTAATTTCAGATGTCAGAGCACGTCGTGACGGTCGATTTATTGAACGTGTGGGTTCTTATAATCCAATGCTAGCACATGATAATGAAAACAGAGTAGTGTTGAACAAAGAAAGAGTGGAATATTGGTTGAAGGTTGGCGCTAAACCTACAGATAGAGTGGCTCGCTTTTTAGATGCTATGAGTATTGGTAATGTAAAACGTGCAATTCCTGAACAAACTAAAAAGAATCTTATGAAAGCTAAGGCTCGTATGCGTCTTGAAGAAGCTGAACAAAAAGTTAAAGAAGCACAATAATAAACGATGATTAATTAAATTGTCTCTTATCTTCCTTCGATAGAAGTTGAATTATTTTAAGACTAAGCGATTCTGGTTATCTGAAAGATAAAGGAGTCGTTTATTTTTTTGTACTCTGATAATTACCGTCTTAATACTTCTGGCGAGGTTTAAACAATGTGTTATTTTGCAGAGATTTTATTTAAATAATTAGTTAGAGTGGTTGGATAAAAAGTATTATGACTAATGATAATAAGGATTTTTTATTAGTAGGAGTTATAACATCGGCTCATGGGCTTAAAGGTGGAGTTAAAATAAAAAGTTTTATGGAAGAGCCTGTGAGTTTTAAAAATTACAAATTCTTTTATAATTCTGATGGTAAGAAAACATATGAATTAAAGTTTCATTCATTGATGCCTAATGGTCAAATAGTTGCTATGATTAAGGATGTGTTTGATCGTAATATCGCGGAATCATTAAAGGGAGTTAAGCTATATTTACCGAGAAAAGAGCTTCCTCCAGTTGAAGACGAAGAGTTCTATCATGCCGATTTAATCGGTGCTGAAGTGTATGATACAGAAGATAATTTTATAGGTAAGATTGTTTCGTTATTTAACTTTGGAGCTGGTGATGTTTTAGAAATACGAACTGTAGATAAGAAACTAGTTTTAATTAACTTTTCTAAAATTGAAGTTCCCCATATACTTTTGGAGCAGAATAAGATAATTACATCGAGAAGTTTGGCAGAAATATATAATATGAGTAAAAATATAAGAGATTAGATGTATTTATTGAAAGAACGATAAGACTTGTAAATTGGATTATTAATTTATGTTGGAAGAGACGGAATTGGATAAAGAATTATTTAGCGTTTCAGTGCTTACATTATTTCCAGAGATGTTTCCTGGAGTTTTAGGTTGTGCTCTAGCGGGTAAAGCGTTAAACCGAGGGCTTTGGGAGCTTAAGGTTACGGATATAAGGGATTTTAGCTTAGATAAGCATAAGACCGTTGATGATAGTCCTGCGGGGGGTGGCTATGGTATGGTTTTACGAGCCGATGTGGTTTCTGGAGCATTAGATAGTGTTATTAATGATGTAGGAAATAAACCGATATTATATTTTTCGCCTAGAGGAAGAAAGATAGAACAAAGCTGGGTTCGGGAGATATCTAAGAGCTCTGGGGTAATTTGTGTGTGTGGTCGTTATGAAGGACTTGACCAAAGGGTTATAGATGAGTATAATATGACGGAAGTTTCGTTAGGTGATTTTATTCTTTCGGGCGGAGAGATTGCAGCACAAGCATTTTTAGATAGTTGTATTCGTTTACTACCTGGAGTTGTGTCTTCAGAGGGTTCGTTAGAGCATGATAGTTTTGAGAATGGTTTGTTGGAATATCCGTTGTATACTAAGCCTAGGGTTTGGCGTGGAAGGGAGATTCCTAGTGTATTGCTTTCGGGGCATCATAAAAAGATAGATGAATGGCGTTTAGAGTGTTCTATTAAGATCACTAAAGAACGCAGATTGGATCTGTGGAACAAGTATAATTTAAATAAATAAATAATTGAAAAGATAACCTTATTAGATGCGTAAGGCTATGTTTTTTCTTTGATAATAAGAGGATTACTAAATGAATTTATTACAAACTTTAGAACAAGAGCATATCGAAAAGCTTGTTAAGGATCGAGAGATACCAAGTTTTCAAGCTGGTGATACTGTACGTGTGTATGTAAGAGTTGTTGAAGGAAAACGCAGTCGTTTACAGGCTTATGAGGGCGTTTGTATAGCTCGTAAAAATGCAGGGATTAATTCGGCATTTAACGTACGTAAAATTAGTTTTGGCGAAGGAGTGGAAAGGGTTTTCCCTTTATATTCTCCGTCTATAGAGAAGATAGAAGTTATTCGTAGAGGTAAGGTTCGTCGTGCTAAATTGTACTACTTACGTGCCTTGCGTGGAAAGGCTGCTCGTATTGTAGAAAAAGCCGATTGGATGAAAAAGAAATAATAATCTTCTTGATTATTACAGAGTATAGAATTTTACTGCTTCATAGTTGGTAGTTAGATATTTATGATTTATCATGAATTTAGCTGCTTTCTATGAAGATTTTTTTTATCTAATTTCAACTGTACATTTTTAACAATCACTATAGTAAACGCTATAGTGATTGTTTTTAAGAAATTTATTTGTTAATTAATTCGCAATGTATATACGATTAGATACTAATCATTATCAAATAATAGCTAAAATACAATATTTCTACTACGTACACAATCAGATAGTAACAAATTTCCAATAGCTATATTATACACAATAACTAATCCCAACATTTAATATACTCACTACCAGGAACGTTATCAATATCCGATAATTTAAACGAAAGTTCCTTACCGTTTTGAAGCTTATGGATATAATCTTTATATAATTTTAAAACTACAGGAGCTAATATTACGATAGCAATCAAATTTACAATAGCCATCAATCCCATAAATAAATCGGCGACATTCCATATTAATTGCATATTCATAACCCCACCAGCAAACACAATCGTACAAACTCCTATACGATATATCTTTAAATATATTCTCTTATCTGTAATAAAGAGAATGTTGCTTTCGCCATAATAATAGTTACCTAAAATAGAAGAGAAAGCAAAAAGAAGTACACAAATAGGCAAAAATATATTACCTAAAAAAGGCATAATAAAACTATTTACCGCACTCTGAGTAAGTTGAATCCCTTCCAAACTAGAATCAGCATTCTTACTAAGCAAAACTATGAATGCAGTAGCACTACATACTATAATTGTATCAAAAAACACTCCCAAAGCCTGTATGAAACCCTGCTTGACAGGATGACTAACATTTGCCGTAGCAGCAGCATTCGGAGCCGATCCCATACCAGCTTCATTAGAAAATAAACCTCTTTTTACACCATTCATTATGACCACTGAAATAGCATAACCAGTAACACCACTAGCTACTTGTTTAATTCCAAACGCCGAATAAAATATATTCTTTAAAACCATGGGTAACTCAGTAATATTAATTAGCAAAATATAAATAGCCACCAATAAATACAATGAAGCCATAAACGGCACCATCAATTGAGTGGCTTTAACTATACTCTTTAAGCCACCAAAAATTATCACACCTGCAACAACAGATATAACAATAGACGTGTAGCTAGCATTTATATGAAAAGAAGTTGCAAATGCAGTAGCTATCGTATTCGATTGTACACTATTAAATGCAAACCCGTAAGTTATAGTAATCAAAATGGCAAATAGAATACTCATAAACTTAGAGTTCAATCCTTTCTTCATATAGTAAGCAGGACCACCAATATAGTTACCATTTTTTTTATCAACAGTTTTATACAACTGAGCTAATGTGCTCTCGACAAAAGACGAAGCCGCACCAAATAATGCAATTACCCACATCCAAAATACTGCACCAGGACCACCAGCAACCACCGCAATGCTAACACCAACTATATTGCCAGTACCTATTCGTGATGATGCACTAAGAAAAAATGCTTGTAATGATGTAATCTTCATTACCTTATCATTCTTAAATTGTTTACTATCTTTTAATAATGCAAACATGTGATTAATACGTCTAAATTGTGCAAACCCTAACATTATCGTAAATATAACCCCAATGGGTATTAAGGTATAAATCAGAACATATCCCCATATAAAATTAGAAGGATAAGAAATGAGCATTTCTAAAAATTTTACCACTGATAATTTATCTTCCATTTGTGCTATCCCCTTTTACGCAAAATAACTTATTTTTCAAATGAATAATAACATATAAATATAACTATTTCATTAAATAATATAATCTCAGATAATAATATTTAATTATATGAGATTATATTATGTTATTACAACAAAATTATTTATACTCAAATAACCTTTTCCGCTTCTATAAATTTACTATCATAGTAGAGTTTTATGGTAGTTAGATATTTATGATTTATCATGGATTCGGCTATTTCTATGAATATTTTTTTATTTAATTTCAATCTTGT
Organism: Mactra quadrangularis; assembly: GCA_025267735.1. NCBI lineage: Eukaryota > Metazoa > Mollusca > Bivalvia > Venerida > Mactridae > Mactra > Mactra quadrangularis. Next base: position 15,909 of record JAMOLF010000108.1, read on the forward strand.
GTTGGGAGTGGAATAATTATCAATGGGATAATATAACAAGTGGCAAGAAATATTTTTTAATTTTTTCTAAGGGGGGCTTCAAGAGAGGTAATACAGTATCTCGTTTTTTTATGACAAAATAATAGATGATAGATAATTCTATCATCTATTATTTTCTGTGTGATTAGTCTAGCTGTTAGCTTTTGTAGCTTGGTTTAGGGCTTGCTCTTGTTCTTTTTGATGAGCGGCTAATTGTTCTTGAGCTTCACCATCTGAACGTGCTACGTTAAGAATAATATATGCACTTACTTCAGGATGTAGATGTAATTCTATTCTAGAGATTCCAAGCTCTTTGATAGGATGATTCAATTTTACTTGAGATTTATTAATAGTGATATTGTGTTGCTCATGTAAAGAGTTAACGATATCCTTAGCTGAAACCGAACCGTAAAGATGTCCGGCTTCACCAGCCTGTCTGATAAGTGTAGTTGCGAGGTTATCTATTTTTTCAGCTACTTTAATAGCATCATTTTTAGCTTTTAGATTATCGGCTTCTACTTGTAGTTTTTCATTTTCGAATTTCGATATATTCTCTTTAGTGGCTCTGATAGCGTATTGATTGGGTAGTAGATAGTTACGAGCGTATCCTAACTTTACGTTTACGATATCGCCAATCATACCTAATTTAGCTACTTTTTTTAATAAGATTAATTGCATAATAAAAATACTCCGTTGCGTCTGTGATTGTTAATTTTTTTGGTATCTTAAATTGCGATATATTCCGTATCCTACTAAAGCATAGATGCTACCAGTAAAGACTATTCGGGAAAAAGATATGTTTATCGCGGGAATAACTATTAAGAATAATAAAGTTATGGTGATGTAAATAAAAATAGGATTTATTGTAAAGTTATCTTTTAGATACTGATGTAGATATCCTAAAGATGCTAATAGATATGCTAAGGTGGTTAGCGTGAATATCATTTTAGCCATACCATCCCATTTTGAGTTAGTTGTCAGGGTCGAGATAACTGTGGTTAACAGTAGTAATAATATGTAATATTTAGGTATCCTCATGGAAGTGAAGCCTAAACTTGGTCGTACAATTGTAGTCTGATTTCTAAAGCTAGCAATTTTTATGGCTATTTTGCAGCATAAAAACAACAATGAAATATTAGTTAGAATCAGAAATGATGTTACATCTATAGTCGTGTCCATAATAGCTTTGGGGTCGCTGGTATCGATATTCAGTTCTTGGAGAGCCAGAGGCCTAATGTTTTCTATTATATTGAACATGAGAATGTACAACTTGAATATTAATAAGAGAATTATACTATTATTTTGCGAAAGAAAATATTCTAATAAATTACCGTACTTTATTTCAATTTGATGATTATATAGGTTATATAGTATATTCCCAATATTACTGTTATGTAGATATAGCTCAAGAAGAGCAATCATAGCTATAAAGAAAAGGGTTACAATGGCTATAGCACCACCACAATCGAACCATAAGATTTTATTATCAAGTTCGATTTTTATGTTCATAAAATATATTATTATGAGAGAAACGATAGCATAGGTCAGATTATATCCTATGAGATAGTACATTGTATAAGAAATATTTTTGCAATCAAATATAGATGAGCAGGTCGGCGGCAGGCTCACTGAATACATAAGCACGATACTTGCTGTAAAAACTGCAATGATACTAGTAACTAAGGAGTATTTGAAGTTGTATTTTAACCCCGAAAAAAATATAGGTATGGTATATAAAGCAAACGGGATAAACGCAAGATTTAAAGCAAGTTTTATCAAACCGCCAGCAATAACACCAGCTATTATAGAATTTATTAAGGGATTTTTATTCATGACCATGCACAGAAATTAATCGTTATATAAATTTGAATTATCTATTTCTTTATGTAAGGCATTAAAGCCAAGAAGCGGGCTCTTTTAATAGCTGTCGATAATTTTCGTTGCTGCTTTGCCGATACAGATGAAATTCGCGAGCCGATAATTTTTCCACGTTCAGAAGTGTATCTTGAGAGTAGCTTTATATCTTTGTAATCGATAGTTAAAGCATCTTTTCCTGAGAACGGACAACTTTTTCTTCGACGATTCGGTAGTGATTTACTATTTCTAGTGCTTAAATTACTTTTATCAGTGGTATTTGTATCTCTATTAGTTTCAGTATTCATAAGTTTTCCTCATTAATGTGTCTGTTCTTCATTTTCGCTGCGGATTATAGGGCTAGCTTGTGGATCTATGTGATCTATTTTTACGATTAGATGACGGAGAACATCTTCTTTTAATTTTAGGCGACGTTCTAGCTCTATGATTGTCGTAGAATCGCATTCGAAGTTGAATAGAGCATAATGAGCTTTTTTATTTTTTTTTACTGGATATGCAAGTTCACGTAATCCCCAGTATTCATCTTTTTTTACTTCGCCTTTATGTTCTGCCATAAAATTAAAGATGTAGTCCTTAAATTCGTTGACTTGCACTGTAGATAAATCAGGACGCTGTAGCGTAATGCATTCATAAAAAGTCATATTAAATGTAGTCTCCCTTTGGATTGTAAAAATATTAAAATTATCGTTATCCCTATAAGATTATTTTCAATTCATAATTTTACAGAAATAAGACCAGCTATTCATCCTTATGATAAGTAGCAAGGAGTTTATTCGAAGAATGATATACTGATTCATATTGTTTTTCAAGCATTATATTAAATTTATAAGTGATTTCTCTTTATTCCAAGCATATTGTTATATACTTGTGGCTTCTCTTTATGCCAAGTATATTGCGATACACTCTACATAATTTTGAGCGGTATTGATATTTAGCTATAAGTGATTTAAAAAACTTAAATAGTTATTAAAGGGATAACTATAATTATAGTTATAAAATTTATAGCAAATAGAGCATATAGGGCTTGCTCCTTTTCTGTATAGATAATAGGGCTTATTTTTTTGACTATTATATTTCTCTATACATTATAGGGATTGCCTATATGCTCTATCCTATTATTATAGGTTAGTGTATATGTATCGTTGTTTAGTTATTTAAGATCTTTGGAAACCTGAATAGTTATTAAAGGTACAACTATTATAAATATAAGCCATATTGAATAGAACATATAGAGTTTTATCCTTTCGTACATCAGTAAGTTATTAATAGTGATTATTTGTGTCATTTACGATATCTTGAATATCTATTCTTCCACGCATAGCGCGGATTACCCATATAATATATCCTATCACGATAGGCATTCCAATGAGAGTAGCCCAGAACATTAAATTTAAAGTCATATGACTACTGCTAGAATCCCATATAGTTAGGCTATGATTAGGTTCAATGCTTGAAGGCATAATGAAGGGGAATACGGTTGCCCCTGCAGTAGCTACAATAGAAGCAATTCCAATTGAACTTGTAACCATAGCAGCTTTAGGCGTTTTATCTACTAATCGTATAGTAATGATAATTGATAATATGGCGATCGCTGGAATTATAAAAAGCACAGGGTTCGCTGTAAGATGATCAAACCAAGCTCCAGGAATAACTTCTACAGTTTTATTAAGAGGATTGCTTATATAGTTATCTGCAATTGGTGATGTAATTTTATATCCACTTATTAAAGGTAGTAAGAGCCCACCTATTATGAATAGTACAATGGTTATTGCCCCTGAAATTTTAGCGATGTACATAGCTCGGTTTGCAATAAGTTTATCTACTTTGCAGGTTAGATATACGGTTCCTTGCATGATTGACATCGAAAGAGCTACTAAACCACAAAGTAGAGCATAAGGATGTAAAAGTTCAAATAAGCCACTTCCTGAGTAGCTGAGGCGGAATTCGTTATCGATAGAGAAGTTTGCTCCCAAGAAGATATTACCTACTGCTACACCGAATATTACTGCGGGAACAACCCCTGCAGTAAACAGCCCCCAATCGCAGAGGTTTCGAGCTCTTTGAGTTTCTAGTTTGTAGCGGAACTTAAAACATATGGGTCTTATAATTAAACACGAAAGGAGAATAAACATGGCGAAATAAAAGCCCGAAAAGCTCATGGCATAGGCTATCGGCCAAGCTGCAAAAATCGCTCCTCCTCCTAAGATTACCCATACTTGATTAGATTCCCAGTACGGTCCCATAGAGTTTATGACAACTCTTCGTTCGTTATCGTTTTTAGCGATGAATGGTAGAACTGATGATACTCCTAAGTCATAGCCATCCATTATGGCGATCCCAGCAAGTAATACACCCAGTAATAGCCACCAAATGATTCGTAATAAGTCGTAGTCTAACATGTTAAAAATCCTTTTATGTATGTTATGGAAATAACAGTTGAATTATGTTTCTTGCGGTCCGGTTTTGATTGCTCTGACCATTAATTTGATTTCTACAACAAGCATAACTGAGTATAGGGTTATAAATCCTAGTAGAGATAATGCTACTTTGATAGATGAGCCACTGGTGTAAGATAAGCCTGTTGGTAATATATCTTGTATTGCCCAAGGTTGACGCCCATATTCGGCTACTAACCATCCAAGTTCGATACAAATCCAAGGAACTGGCAGAGAGTACAATGATAGTTTTAATAACCAGCGTGGAAGGTTTTCTAAGGATTGATATTTAAATTTTGCAATGTAAAGCCAAATTAAGAAGAATAGTCCTAGATATAACCCTAAAGCGAACATTATATGAAAACTGTTAAATAATGCACTTACATTAAGAAGGGTAGTTTCTGCTGCCTGCTTGATTTGTTGAGGCGTAGCGTTTATAGGGTCGTCAGTATATTTTTTGAGTAGTAAACCGTATCCGAGATCGCCTTTATGGGCTTCGAAATTAGCTTTATCTTCAGAAGATGCATTTTGGGCTCTGATTTTTTTCAGCGCGTCTACGGCGATAGCTCCTTGTTGGATGCGAGTTTCATTTTCTTTTAAGAGATCATTGATTCCTACTATAGAGCGATCGATTGTATGATAGTTAATCAAGCTTCCAACATAGGGAATTTGTATCTCAAAAGAATTTTTTCTATTTTCTTGATCAGGTATAGCTACTAGGTTTAGAGGACTTGCCCCTTCTGAAGTTTCCCAAGCGGCTTCGATACTAGCTAGCTTCATAGGTTGTGTATTAGCAACTTGATAACCACTATCATCACCACTTATTATGGTGAAAGCTATTGAGCAGAATCCGAACACTGCGGCAACTGCTATAGAACGCTTAGCAAAGTTTATGGCTTTTTTTGATAAAAGAAAGTATGAGCTAATTGCTATCATAAACATAGCGCCTGTTACATATCCCGCACTTACGGTGTGGGCGAATTTTGCTTGAGCTGCCGGATTAAAGAATAAATCTGAGAAGCTTGATAATTCCATTCTCATGGTTTCGGGATTGAAATGGGATCCTGCAGGATATTGCATCCAACCATTTGCAATTAGAATCCAGAATGCTGAAAGGTTAGTTCCTACAGCCATGAGCCAAGTTATTGTACAATGTTGTTTAGGCGTTAACTTTTTCCAACCAAGGAAGAATAGGCCTACAAATGTGGCTTCTAGGAAGAAAGCCATTATTCCTTCAAGTGCTAGAGGTACACCAAATATATCTCCTACATAGTATGAGTAGTAGGACCAGTTGGTTCCAAACTGAAATTCCATGGTTATACCAGTAGCTACGCCCATAGCGAAGTTTATACCAAAAAGTAAGCCCCAATATTTAACCATTTTTTTCCAGACTTCGTTTCTGGTTTTAAGATATATGGTTTCCATTATGGCCAATATTATACTAAGTCCTAGGGTAAGGGGGACGAAAATAAAGTGGTATAATGCTGTTGCTGCGAA
>JAMOLF010000109.1:0-21570 GCA_025267735.1 Mactra quadrangularis
AAATTGCAAATTTTGGTGCGGAGGATTCAGAGTAGCCAAAAGGGCCGGTTGGTGGGTGGGGGTTGGTCTGTGAAGTCAAATCGGTCATGGAAACGCGCGTAACCGGGGTCCTAAAGAGGTGCGGAGAGCGGGGGCCTCGATTTTGCGTTTCAGGGGTCCCAAATATGAAAATTCTGCACTGTTGCCTTGAGAGCTGTCTGACCCCCTTAAAACAGGTTTTTGGGGCTTAAATCCACCTGGGATGCTGAGGAAACTTACATTCGGACCCGCTTGGACCTTTTTAGGCCAAAACTGGAAAAAAAAATTTTTTGTGAAATTTTCAACTTTTCGTCAGGTCCGCGTATGCAGAAAATTCCAGAAAAAGCAAGAAATTGCAAATTTTGGTGCGGAGGATTCAGAGTAGCCAAAAGGGCCGGTTGGTGGGTGGGGGTTGGTCTGTGAAGTCAAATCGGTCATGGAAACGCGCGTAACCGGGGTCCTAAAGAGGTGCGGAGAGCGGGGGCCTCGATTTTGCGTTTCAGGGGTCCCAAATATGAAAATTCTGCACTGTTGCCTTGAGAGCTGTCTGACCCCCTTAAAACAGGTTTTTGGGGCTTAAATCCACCTGGGATGCTGAGGAAACTTACATTCGGACCCGCTTGGACCTTTTTAGGCCAAAACTGGAAAAAAAAAAATTTTGTGAAATTTTCAACTTTTCGTCGGGTCCGCGTATGCAGAAAATTCCAGAAAAAGCAAGAAATTGCAAATTTTGGTGCGGAGGATTCAGAGTAGCCAAAAGGGCCGGTTGGTGGGTGGGGGTTGGTCGGTGAAGTCAAATCGGTCAAGGAAACGCGCATAACCGGGGTTCGCAAGTCAAACGGGTAAGCGTGAGGCCAGGTAATGTTTCTCAATGGTTTCCTACAGTACTGTAATTAACAGGGATACTCAGTTCTATTCATCACAGAGGTGTGAAAGCCCAGCCAGGCAGGCGTTTGCGCGCTATAACCGTTGGAGATGGATCAGAACCGCCTATGAAATCCCCACTTTTGGCCTCGAAACGCCCCGGGATGACAATGTCATTGTCTCCCGGGGCGTTTCGAGGCCAAAAGTGGGGATTTCATAGGCTTTTTATTTAACCCTGGCTTAAAACTGTACTTGTTGGACAGGTCCGCGTATGCAGAAAATGTCATTTTTTTAGCGTAAAACTTAGCGTCACGAAACCGCCCCTAAGGGGGTGGGGTCTGTTCAGGGGGTCGGGTCGGACAAGGTAAGGCGCGTAACCGGGGTCCTAAAGAGGCGCGGATAGCGGGGGTCTCGATTTTGCGTTTTCAGGGGTCCCAAATATGAAAATTCTGCACTGTTGCCTTGAGAGCTGTCTGACCCCCTTAAAACAGGTTTTTGGGGCTTAAATCCACCTGGGATGCTGAGGAAACTTACATTCGGACCCGCTTGGACCTTTTTAGGCCAAAACTGGAAAAAAAAATTTTTTGTGAAATTTTCAACTTTTCGTCAGGTCCGCGTATGCAGAAAATTCCAGAAAAAGCAAGAAATTGCAAATTTTGGTGCGGAGGATTCAGAGTAGCCAAAAGGGCCGGTTGGTGGGTGGGGGTTGGTCTGTGAAGTCAAATCGGTCATGGAAACGCGCGTAACCGGGGTCCTAAAGAGGTGCGGAGAGCGGGGGCCTCGATTTTGCGTTTCAGGGGTCCCAAATATGAAAATTCTGCACTGTTGCCTTGAGAGCTGTCTGACCCCCTTAAAACAGGTTTTTGGGGCTTAAATCCACCTGGGATGCTGAGGAAACTTACATTCGGACCCGCTTGGACCTTTTTAGGCCAAAACTGGAAAAAAAAATTTTTTGTGAAATTTTCAACTTTTCGTCAGGTCCGCGTATGCAGAAAATTCCAGAAAAAGCAAGAAATTGCAAATTTTGGTGCGGAGGATTCAGAGTAGCCAAAAGGGCCGGTTGGTGGGTGGGGGTTGGTCTGTGAAGTCAAATCGGTCATGGAAACGCGCGTAACCGGGGTCCTAAAGAGGTGCGGAGAGCGGGGGCCTCGATTTTGCGTTTCAGGGGTCCCAAATATGAAAATTCTGCACTGTTGCCTTGAGAGCTGTCTGACCCCCTTAAAACAGGTTTTTGGGGCTTAAATCCACCTGGGATGCTGAGGAAACTTACATTCGGACCCGCTTGGACCTTTTTAGGCCAAAACTGGAAAAAAAAAAATTTTGTGAAATTTTCAACTTTTCGTCGGGTCCGCGTATGCAGAAAATTCCAGAAAAAGCAAGAAATTGCAAATTTTGGTGCGGAGGATTCAGAGTAGCCAAAAGGGCCGGTTGGTGGGTGGGGGTTGGTCGGTGAAGTCAAATCGGTCAAGGAAACGCGCATAACCGGGGTTCGCAAGTCAAACGGGTAAGCGTGAGGCCAGGTAATGTTTCTCAATGGTTTCCTACAGTACTGTAATTAACAGGGATACTCAGTTCTATTCATCACAGAGGTGTGAAAGCCCAGCCAGGCAGGCGTTTGCGCGCTATAACCGTTGGAGATGGATCAGAACCGCCTATGAAATCCCCACTTTTGGCCTCGAAACGCCCCGGGATGACAATGTCATTGTCTCCCGGGGCGTTTCGAGGCCAAAAGTGGGGATTTCATAGGCTTTTTATTTAACCCTGGCTTAAAACTGTACTTGTTGGACAGGTCCGCGTATGCAGAAAATGTCATTTTTTTAGCGTAAAACTTAGCGTCACGAAACCGCCCCTAAGGGGGTGGGGTCTGTTCAGGGGGTCGGGTCGGACAAGGTAAGGCGCGTAACCGGGGTCCTAAAGAGGCGCGGATAGCGGGGGTCTCGATTTTGCGTTTTCAGGGGTCCCAAATATGAAAATTCTGCACTGTTGCCTTGAGAGCTGTCTGACCCCCTTAAAACAGGTTTTTGGGGCTTAAATCCACCTGGGATGCTGAGGAAACTTACATTCGGACCCGCTTGGACCTTTTTAGGCCAAAACTGGAAAAAAAAATTTTTTGTGAAATTTTCAACTTTTCGTCAGGTCCGCGTATGCAGAAAATTCCAGAAAAAGCAAGAAATTGCAAATTTTGGTGCGGAGGATTCAGAGTAGCCAAAAGGGCCGGTTGGTGGGTGGGGGTTGGTCTGTGAAGTCAAATCGGTCATGGAAACGCGCGTAACCGGGGTCCTAAAGAGGTGCGGAGAGCGGGGGCCTCGATTTTGCGTTTCAGGGGTCCCAAATATGAAAATTCTGCACTGTTGCCTTGAGAGCTGTCTGACCCCCTTAAAACAGGTTTTTGGGGCTTAAATCCACCTGGGATGCTGAGGAAACTTACATTCGGACCCGCTTGGACCTTTTTAGGCCAAAACTGGAAAAAAAAATTTTTTGTGAAATTTTCAACTTTTCGTCAGGTCCGCGTATGCAGAAAATTCCAGAAAAAGCAAGAAATTGCAAATTTTGGTGCGGAGGATTCAGAGTAGCCAAAAGGGCCGGTTGGTGGGTGGGGGTTGGTCTGTGAAGTCAAATCGGTCATGGAAACGCGCGTAACCGGGGTCCTAAAGAGGTGCGGAGAGCGGGGGCCTCGATTTTGCGTTTCAGGGGTCCCAAATATGAAAATTCTGCACTGTTGCCTTGAGAGCTGTCTGACCCCCTTAAAACAGGTTTTTGGGGCTTAAATCCACCTGGGATGCTGAGGAAACTTACATTCGGACCCGCTTGGACCTTTTTAGGCCAAAACTGGAAAAAAAAAAATTTTGTGAAATTTTCAACTTTTCGTCGGGTCCGCGTATGCAGAAAATTCCAGAAAAAGCAAGAAATTGCAAATTTTGGTGCGGAGGATTCAGAGTAGCCAAAAGGGCCGGTTGGTGGGTGGGGGTTGGTCGGTGAAGTCAAATCGGTCAAGGAAACGCGCATAACCGGGGTTCGCAAGTCAAACGGGTAAGCGTGAGGCCAGGTAATGTTTCTCAATGGTTTCCTACAGTACTGTAATTAACAGGGATACTCAGTTCTATTCATCACAGAGGTGTGAAAGCCCAGCCAGGCAGGCGTTTGCGCGCTATAACCGTTGGAGATGGATCAGAACCGCCTATGAAATCCCCACTTTTGGCCTCGAAACGCCCCGGGATGACAATGTCATTGTCTCCCGGGGCGTTTCGAGGCCAAAAGTGGGGATTTCATAGGCTTTTTATTTAACCCTGGCTTAAAACTGTACTTGTTGGACAGGTCCGCGTATGCAGAAAATGTCATTTTTTTAGCGTAAAACTTAGCGTCACGAAACCGCCCCTAAGGGGGTGGGGTCTGTTCAGGGGGTCGGGTCGGACAAGGTAAGGCGCGTAACCGGGGTCCTAAAGAGGCGCGGATAGCGGGGGTCTCGATTTTGCGTTTTCAGGGGTCCCAAATATGAAAATTCTGCACTGTTGCCTTGAGAGCTGTCTGACCCCCTTAAAACAGGTTTTTGGGGCTTAAATCCACCTGGGATGCTGAGGAAACTTACATTCGGACCCGCTTGGACCTTTTTAGGCCAAAACTGGAAAAAAAAATTTTTTGTGAAATTTTCAACTTTTCGTCAGGTCCGCGTATGCAGAAAATTCCAGAAAAAGCAAGAAATTGCAAATTTTGGTGCGGAGGATTCAGAGTAGCCAAAAGGGCCGGTTGGTGGGTGGGGGTTGGTCTGTGAAGTCAAATCGGTCATGGAAACGCGCGTAACCGGGGTCCTAAAGAGGTGCGGAGAGCGGGGGCCTCGATTTTGCGTTTCAGGGGTCCCAAATATGAAAATTCTGCACTGTTGCCTTGAGAGCTGTCTGACCCCCTTAAAACAGGTTTTTGGGGCTTAAATCCACCTGGGATGCTGAGGAAACTTACATTCGGACCCGCTTGGACCTTTTTAGGCCAAAACTGGAAAAAAAAATTTTTTGTGAAATTTTCAACTTTTCGTCAGGTCCGCGTATGCAGAAAATTCCAGAAAAAGCAAGAAATTGCAAATTTTGGTGCGGAGGATTCAGAGTAGCCAAAAGGGCCGGTTGGTGGGTGGGGGTTGGTCTGTGAAGTCAAATCGGTCATGGAAACGCGCGTAACCGGGGTCCTAAAGAGGTGCGGAGAGCGGGGGCCTCGATTTTGCGTTTCAGGGGTCCCAAATATGAAAATTCTGCACTGTTGCCTTGAGAGCTGTCTGACCCCCTTAAAACAGGTTTTTGGGGCTTAAATCCACCTGGGATGCTGAGGAAACTTACATTCGGACCCGCTTGGACCTTTTTAGGCCAAAACTGGAAAAAAAAAAATTTTGTGAAATTTTCAACTTTTCGTCGGGTCCGCGTATGCAGAAAATTCCAGAAAAAGCAAGAAATTGCAAATTTTGGTGCGGAGGATTCAGAGTAGCCAAAAGGGCCGGTTGGTGGGTGGGGGTTGGTCGGTGAAGTCAAATCGGTCAAGGAAACGCGCATAACCGGGGTTCGCAAGTCAAACGGGTAAGCGTGAGGCCAGGTAATGTTTCTCAATGGTTTCCTACAGTACTGTAATTAACAGGGATACTCAGTTCTATTCATCACAGAGGTGTGAAAGCCCAGCCAGGCAGGCGTTTGCGCGCTATAACCGTTGGAGATGGATCAGAACCGCCTATGAAATCCCCACTTTTGGCCTCGAAACGCCCCGGGATGACAATGTCATTGTCTCCCGGGGCGTTTCGAGGCCAAAAGTGGGGATTTCATAGGCTTTTTATTTAACCCTGGCTTAAAACTGTACTTGTTGGACAGGTCCGCGTATGCAGAAAATGTCATTTTTTTAGCGTAAAACTTAGCGTCACGAAACCGCCCCTAAGGGGGTGGGGTCTGTTCAGGGGGTCGGGTCGGACAAGGTAAGGCGCGTAACCGGGGTCCTAAAGAGGCGCGGATAGCGGGGGTCTCGATTTTGCGTTTTCAGGGGTCCCAAATATGAAAATTCTGCACTGTTGCCTTGAGAGCTGTCTGACCCCCTTAAAACAGGTTTTTGGGGCTTAAATCCACCTGGGATGCTGAGGAAACTTACATTCGGACCCGCTTGGACCTTTTTAGGCCAAAACTGGAAAAAAAAATTTTTTGTGAAATTTTCAACTTTTCGTCAGGTCCGCGTATGCAGAAAATTCCAGAAAAAGCAAGAAATTGCAAATTTTGGTGCGGAGGATTCAGAGTAGCCAAAAGGGCCGGTTGGTGGGTGGGGGTTGGTCTGTGAAGTCAAATCGGTCATGGAAACGCGCGTAACCGGGGTCCTAAAGAGGTGCGGAGAGCGGGGGCCTCGATTTTGCGTTTCAGGGGTCCCAAATATGAAAATTCTGCACTGTTGCCTTGAGAGCTGTCTGACCCCCTTAAAACAGGTTTTTGGGGCTTAAATCCACCTGGGATGCTGAGGAAACTTACATTCGGACCCGCTTGGACCTTTTTAGGCCAAAACTGGAAAAAAAAATTTTTTGTGAAATTTTCAACTTTTCGTCAGGTCCGCGTATGCAGAAAATTCCAGAAAAAGCAAGAAATTGCAAATTTTGGTGCGGAGGATTCAGAGTAGCCAAAAGGGCCGGTTGGTGGGTGGGGGTTGGTCTGTGAAGTCAAATCGGTCATGGAAACGCGCGTAACCGGGGTCCTAAAGAGGTGCGGAGAGCGGGGGCCTCGATTTTGCGTTTCAGGGGTCCCAAATATGAAAATTCTGCACTGTTGCCTTGAGAGCTGTCTGACCCCCTTAAAACAGGTTTTTGGGGCTTAAATCCACCTGGGATGCTGAGGAAACTTACATTCGGACCCGCTTGGACCTTTTTAGGCCAAAACTGGAAAAAAAAAAATTTTGTGAAATTTTCAACTTTTCGTCGGGTCCGCGTATGCAGAAAATTCCAGAAAAAGCAAGAAATTGCAAATTTTGGTGCGGAGGATTCAGAGTAGCCAAAAGGGCCGGTTGGTGGGTGGGGGTTGGTCGGTGAAGTCAAATCGGTCAAGGAAACGCGCATAACCGGGGTTCGCAAGTCAAACGGGTAAGCGTGAGGCCAGGTAATGTTTCTCAATGGTTTCCTACAGTACTGTAATTAACAGGGATACTCAGTTCTATTCATCACAGAGGTGTGAAAGCCCAGCCAGGCAGGCGTTTGCGCGCTATAACCGTTGGAGATGGATCAGAACCGCCTATGAAATCCCCACTTTTGGCCTCGAAACGCCCCGGGATGACAATGTCATTGTCTCCCGGGGCGTTTCGAGGCCAAAAGTGGGGATTTCATAGGCTTTTTATTTAACCCTGGCTTAAAACTGTACTTGTTGGACAGGTCCGCGTATGCAGAAAATGTCATTTTTTTAGCGTAAAACTTAGCGTCACGAAACCGCCCCTAAGGGGGTGGGGTCTGTTCAGGGGGTCGGGTCGGACAAGGTAAGGCGCGTAACCGGGGTCCTAAAGAGGCGCGGATAGCGGGGGTCTCGATTTTGCGTTTTCAGGGGTCCCAAATATGAAAATTCTGCACTGTTGCCTTGAGAGCTGTCTGACCCCCTTAAAACAGGTTTTTGGGGCTTAAATCCACCTGGGATGCTGAGGAAACTTACATTCGGACCCGCTTGGACCTTTTTAGGCCAAAACTGGAAAAAAAAATTTTTTGTGAAATTTTCAACTTTTCGTCAGGTCCGCGTATGCAGAAAATTCCAGAAAAAGCAAGAAATTGCAAATTTTGGTGCGGAGGATTCAGAGTAGCCAAAAGGGCCGGTTGGTGGGTGGGGGTTGGTCTGTGAAGTCAAATCGGTCATGGAAACGCGCGTAACCGGGGTCCTAAAGAGGTGCGGAGAGCGGGGGCCTCGATTTTGCGTTTCAGGGGTCCCAAATATGAAAATTCTGCACTGTTGCCTTGAGAGCTGTCTGACCCCCTTAAAACAGGTTTTTGGGGCTTAAATCCACCTGGGATGCTGAGGAAACTTACATTCGGACCCGCTTGGACCTTTTTAGGCCAAAACTGGAAAAAAAAATTTTTTGTGAAATTTTCAACTTTTCGTCAGGTCCGCGTATGCAGAAAATTCCAGAAAAAGCAAGAAATTGCAAATTTTGGTGCGGAGGATTCAGAGTAGCCAAAAGGGCCGGTTGGTGGGTGGGGGTTGGTCTGTGAAGTCAAATCGGTCATGGAAACGCGCGTAACCGGGGTCCTAAAGAGGTGCGGAGAGCGGGGGCCTCGATTTTGCGTTTCAGGGGTCCCAAATATGAAAATTCTGCACTGTTGCCTTGAGAGCTGTCTGACCCCCTTAAAACAGGTTTTTGGGGCTTAAATCCACCTGGGATGCTGAGGAAACTTACATTCGGACCCGCTTGGACCTTTTTAGGCCAAAACTGGAAAAAAAAAAATTTTGTGAAATTTTCAACTTTTCGTCGGGTCCGCGTATGCAGAAAATTCCAGAAAAAGCAAGAAATTGCAAATTTTGGTGCGGAGGATTCAGAGTAGCCAAAAGGGCCGGTTGGTGGGTGGGGGTTGGTCGGTGAAGTCAAATCGGTCAAGGAAACGCGCATAACCGGGGTTCGCAAGTCAAACGGGTAAGCGTGAGGCCAGGTAATGTTTCTCAATGGTTTCCTACAGTACTGTAATTAACAGGGATACTCAGTTCTATTCATCACAGAGGTGTGAAAGCCCAGCCAGGCAGGCGTTTGCGCGCTATAACCGTTGGAGATGGATCAGAACCGCCTATGAAATCCCCACTTTTGGCCTCGAAACGCCCCGGGATGACAATGTCATTGTCTCCCGGGGCGTTTCGAGGCCAAAAGTGGGGATTTCATAGGCTTTTTATTTAACCCTGGCTTAAAACTGTACTTGTTGGACAGGTCCGCGTATGCAGAAAATGTCATTTTTTTAGCGTAAAACTTAGCGTCACGAAACCGCCCCTAAGGGGGTGGGGTCTGTTCAGGGGGTCGGGTCGGACAAGGTAAGGCGCGTAACCGGGGTCCTAAAGAGGCGCGGATAGCGGGGGTCTCGATTTTGCGTTTTCAGGGGTCCCAAATATGAAAATTCTGCACTGTTGCCTTGAGAGCTGTCTGACCCCCTTAAAACAGGTTTTTGGGGCTTAAATCCACCTGGGATGCTGAGGAAACTTACATTCGGACCCGCTTGGACCTTTTTAGGCCAAAACTGGAAAAAAAAATTTTTTGTGAAATTTTCAACTTTTCGTCAGGTCCGCGTATGCAGAAAATTCCAGAAAAAGCAAGAAATTGCAAATTTTGGTGCGGAGGATTCAGAGTAGCCAAAAGGGCCGGTTGGTGGGTGGGGGTTGGTCTGTGAAGTCAAATCGGTCATGGAAACGCGCGTAACCGGGGTCCTAAAGAGGTGCGGAGAGCGGGGGCCTCGATTTTGCGTTTCAGGGGTCCCAAATATGAAAATTCTGCACTGTTGCCTTGAGAGCTGTCTGACCCCCTTAAAACAGGTTTTTGGGGCTTAAATCCACCTGGGATGCTGAGGAAACTTACATTCGGACCCGCTTGGACCTTTTTAGGCCAAAACTGGAAAAAAAAATTTTTTGTGAAATTTTCAACTTTTCGTCAGGTCCGCGTATGCAGAAAATTCCAGAAAAAGCAAGAAATTGCAAATTTTGGTGCGGAGGATTCAGAGTAGCCAAAAGGGCCGGTTGGTGGGTGGGGGTTGGTCTGTGAAGTCAAATCGGTCATGGAAACGCGCGTAACCGGGGTCCTAAAGAGGTGCGGAGAGCGGGGGCCTCGATTTTGCGTTTCAGGGGTCCCAAATATGAAAATTCTGCACTGTTGCCTTGAGAGCTGTCTGACCCCCTTAAAACAGGTTTTTGGGGCTTAAATCCACCTGGGATGCTGAGGAAACTTACATTCGGACCCGCTTGGACCTTTTTAGGCCAAAACTGGAAAAAAAAAAATTTTGTGAAATTTTCAACTTTTCGTCGGGTCCGCGTATGCAGAAAATTCCAGAAAAAGCAAGAAATTGCAAATTTTGGTGCGGAGGATTCAGAGTAGCCAAAAGGGCCGGTTGGTGGGTGGGGGTTGGTCGGTGAAGTCAAATCGGTCAAGGAAACGCGCATAACCGGGGTTCGCAAGTCAAACGGGTAAGCGTGAGGCCAGGTAATGTTTCTCAATGGTTTCCTACAGTACTGTAATTAACAGGGATACTCAGTTCTATTCATCACAGAGGTGTGAAAGCCCAGCCAGGCAGGCGTTTGCGCGCTATAACCGTTGGAGATGGATCAGAACCGCCTATGAAATCCCCACTTTTGGCCTCGAAACGCCCCGGGATGACAATGTCATTGTCTCCCGGGGCGTTTCGAGGCCAAAAGTGGGGATTTCATAGGCTTTTTATTTAACCCTGGCTTAAAACTGTACTTGTTGGACAGGTCCGCGTATGCAGAAAATGTCATTTTTTTAGCGTAAAACTTAGCGTCACGAAACCGCCCCTAAGGGGGTGGGGTCTGTTCAGGGGGTCGGGTCGGACAAGGTAAGGCGCGTAACCGGGGTCCTAAAGAGGCGCGGATAGCGGGGGTCTCGATTTTGCGTTTTCAGGGGTCCCAAATATGAAAATTCTGCACTGTTGCCTTGAGAGCTGTCTGACCCCCTTAAAACAGGTTTTTGGGGCTTAAATCCACCTGGGATGCTGAGGAAACTTACATTCGGACCCGCTTGGACCTTTTTAGGCCAAAACTGGAAAAAAAAATTTTTTGTGAAATTTTCAACTTTTCGTCAGGTCCGCGTATGCAGAAAATTCCAGAAAAAGCAAGAAATTGCAAATTTTGGTGCGGAGGATTCAGAGTAGCCAAAAGGGCCGGTTGGTGGGTGGGGGTTGGTCTGTGAAGTCAAATCGGTCATGGAAACGCGCGTAACCGGGGTCCTAAAGAGGTGCGGAGAGCGGGGGCCTCGATTTTGCGTTTCAGGGGTCCCAAATATGAAAATTCTGCACTGTTGCCTTGAGAGCTGTCTGACCCCCTTAAAACAGGTTTTTGGGGCTTAAATCCACCTGGGATGCTGAGGAAACTTACATTCGGACCCGCTTGGACCTTTTTAGGCCAAAACTGGAAAAAAAAATTTTTTGTGAAATTTTCAACTTTTCGTCAGGTCCGCGTATGCAGAAAATTCCAGAAAAAGCAAGAAATTGCAAATTTTGGTGCGGAGGATTCAGAGTAGCCAAAAGGGCCGGTTGGTGGGTGGGGGTTGGTCTGTGAAGTCAAATCGGTCATGGAAACGCGCGTAACCGGGGTCCTAAAGAGGTGCGGAGAGCGGGGGCCTCGATTTTGCGTTTCAGGGGTCCCAAATATGAAAATTCTGCACTGTTGCCTTGAGAGCTGTCTGACCCCCTTAAAACAGGTTTTTGGGGCTTAAATCCACCTGGGATGCTGAGGAAACTTACATTCGGACCCGCTTGGACCTTTTTAGGCCAAAACTGGAAAAAAAAAAATTTTGTGAAATTTTCAACTTTTCGTCGGGTCCGCGTATGCAGAAAATTCCAGAAAAAGCAAGAAATTGCAAATTTTGGTGCGGAGGATTCAGAGTAGCCAAAAGGGCCGGTTGGTGGGTGGGGGTTGGTCGGTGAAGTCAAATCGGTCAAGGAAACGCGCATAACCGGGGTTCGCAAGTCAAACGGGTAAGCGTGAGGCCAGGTAATGTTTCTCAATGGTTTCCTACAGTACTGTAATTAACAGGGATACTCAGTTCTATTCATCACAGAGGTGTGAAAGCCCAGCCAGGCAGGCGTTTGCGCGCTATAACCGTTGGAGATGGATCAGAACCGCCTATGAAATCCCCACTTTTGGCCTCGAAACGCCCCGGGATGACAATGTCATTGTCTCCCGGGGCGTTTCGAGGCCAAAAGTGGGGATTTCATAGGCTTTTTATTTAACCCTGGCTTAAAACTGTACTTGTTGGACAGGTCCGCGTATGCAGAAAATGTCATTTTTTTAGCGTAAAACTTAGCGTCACGAAACCGCCCCTAAGGGGGTGGGGTCTGTTCAGGGGGTCGGGTCGGACAAGGTAAGGCGCGTAACCGGGGTCCTAAAGAGGCGCGGATAGCGGGGGTCTCGATTTTGCGTTTTCAGGGGTCCCAAATATGAAAATTCTGCACTGTTGCCTTGAGAGCTGTCTGACCCCCTTAAAACAGGTTTTTGGGGCTTAAATCCACCTGGGATGCTGAGGAAACTTACATTCGGACCCGCTTGGACCTTTTTAGGCCAAAACTGGAAAAAAAAATTTTTTGTGAAATTTTCAACTTTTCGTCAGGTCCGCGTATGCAGAAAATTCCAGAAAAAGCAAGAAATTGCAAATTTTGGTGCGGAGGATTCAGAGTAGCCAAAAGGGCCGGTTGGTGGGTGGGGGTTGGTCTGTGAAGTCAAATCGGTCATGGAAACGCGCGTAACCGGGGTCCTAAAGAGGTGCGGAGAGCGGGGGCCTCGATTTTGCGTTTCAGGGGTCCCAAATATGAAAATTCTGCACTGTTGCCTTGAGAGCTGTCTGACCCCCTTAAAACAGGTTTTTGGGGCTTAAATCCACCTGGGATGCTGAGGAAACTTACATTCGGACCCGCTTGGACCTTTTTAGGCCAAAACTGGAAAAAAAAATTTTTTGTGAAATTTTCAACTTTTCGTCAGGTCCGCGTATGCAGAAAATTCCAGAAAAAGCAAGAAATTGCAAATTTTGGTGCGGAGGATTCAGAGTAGCCAAAAGGGCCGGTTGGTGGGTGGGGGTTGGTCTGTGAAGTCAAATCGGTCATGGAAACGCGCGTAACCGGGGTCCTAAAGAGGTGCGGAGAGCGGGGGCCTCGATTTTGCGTTTCAGGGGTCCCAAATATGAAAATTCTGCACTGTTGCCTTGAGAGCTGTCTGACCCCCTTAAAACA
The DNA here is from genome assembly GCA_025267735.1 of Mactra quadrangularis. NCBI lineage: Eukaryota > Metazoa > Mollusca > Bivalvia > Venerida > Mactridae > Mactra > Mactra quadrangularis. Next base: position 12,791 of record JAMOLF010000109.1, read on the forward strand.
GGTTTTTGGGGCTTAAATCCACCTGGGATGCTGAGGAAACTTACATTCGGACCCGCTTGGACCTTTTTAGGCCAAAACTGGAAAAAAAAATTTTTTGTGAAATTTTCAACTTTTCGTCAGGTCCGCGTATGCAGAAAATTCCAGAAAAAGCAAGAAATTGCAAATTTTGGTGCGGAGGATTCAGAGTAGCCAAAAGGGCCGGTTGGTGGGTGGGGGTTGGTCTGTGAAGTCAAATCGGTCATGGAAACGCGCGTAACCGGGGTCCTAAAGAGGTGCGGAGAGCGGGGGCCTCGATTTTGCGTTTCAGGGGTCCCAAATATGAAAATTCTGCACTGTTGCCTTGAGAGCTGTCTGACCCCCTTAAAACAGGTTTTTGGGGCTTAAATCCACCTGGGATGCTGAGGAAACTTACATTCGGACCCGCTTGGACCTTTTTAGGCCAAAACTGGAAAAAAAAAAATTTTGTGAAATTTTCAACTTTTCGTCGGGTCCGCGTATGCAGAAAATTCCAGAAAAAGCAAGAAATTGCAAATTTTGGTGCGGAGGATTCAGAGTAGCCAAAAGGGCCGGTTGGTGGGTGGGGGTTGGTCTGTGAAGTCAAATCGGTCATGGAAACGCGCGTAACCGGGGTCCTAAAGAGGTGCGGAGAGCGGGGGCCTCGATTTTGCGTTTCAGGGGTCCCAAATATGAAAATTCTGCACTGTTGCCTTGAGAGCTGTCTGACCCCCTTAAAACAGGTTTTTGGGGCTTAAATCCACCTGGGATGCTGAGGAAACTTACATTCGGACCCGCTTGGACCTTTTTAGGCCAAAACTGGAAAAAAAAATTTTTTGTGAAATTTTCAACTTTTCGTCAGGTCCGCGTATGCAGAAAATTCCAGAAAAAGCAAGAAATTGCAAATTTTGGTGCGGAGGATTCAGAGTAGCCAAAAGGGCCGGTTGGTGGGTGGGGGTTGGTCTGTGAAGTCAAATCGGTCATGGAAACGCGCGTAACCGGGGTCCTAAAGAGGTGCGGAGAGCGGGGGCCTCGATTTTGCGTTTCAGGGGTCCCAAATATGAAAATTCTGCACTGTTGCCTTGAGAGCTGTCTGACCCCCTTAAAACAGGTTTTTGGGGCTTAAATCCACCTGGGATGCTGAGGAAACTTACATTCGGACCCGCTTGGACCTTTTTAGGCCAAAACTGGAAAAAAAAAAATTTTGTGAAATTTTCAACTTTTCGTCGGGTCCGCGTATGCAGAAAATTCCAGAAAAAGCAAGAAATTGCAAATTTTGGTGCGGAGGATTCAGAGTAGCCAAAAGGGCCGGTTGGTGGGTGGGGGTTGGTCGGTGAAGTCAAATCGGTCAAGGAAACGCGCATAACCGGGGTTCGCAAGTCAAACGGGTAAGCGTGAGGCCAGGTAATGTTTCTCAATGGTTTCCTACAGTACTGTAATTAACAGGGATACTCAGTTCTATTCATCACAGAGGTGTGAAAGCCCAGCCAGGCAGGCGTTTGCGCGCTATAACCGTTGGAGATGGATCAGAACCGCCTATGAAATCCCCACTTTTGGCCTCGAAACGCCCCGGGATGACAATGTCATTGTCTCCCGGGGCGTTTCGAGGCCAAAAGTGGGGATTTCATAGGCTTTTTATTTAACCCTGGCTTAAAACTGTACTTGTTGGACAGGTCCGCGTATGCAGAAAATGTCATTTTTTTAGCGTAAAACTTAGCGTCACGAAACCGCCCCTAAGGGGGTGGGGTCTGTTCAGGGGGTCGGGTCGGACAAGGTAAGGCGCGTAACCGGGGTCCTAAAGAGGCGCGGATAGCGGGGGTCTCGATTTTGCGTTTTCAGGGGTCCCAAATATGAAAATTCTGCACTGTTGCCTTGAGAGCTGTCTGACCCCCTTAAAACAGGTTTTTGGGGCTTAAATCCACCTGGGATGCTGAGGAAACTTACATTCGGACCCGCTTGGACCTTTTTAGGCCAAAACTGGAAAAAAAAATTTTTTGTGAAATTTTCAACTTTTCGTCAGGTCCGCGTATGCAGAAAATTCCAGAAAAAGCAAGAAATTGCAAATTTTGGTGCGGAGGATTCAGAGTAGCCAAAAGGGCCGGTTGGTGGGTGGGGGTTGGTCTGTGAAGTCAAATCGGTCATGGAAACGCGCGTAACCGGGGTCCTAAAGAGGTGCGGAGAGCGGGGGCCTCGATTTTGCGTTTCAGGGGTCCCAAATATGAAAATTCTGCACTGTTGCCTTGAGAGCTGTCTGACCCCCTTAAAACAGGTTTTTGGGGCTTAAATCCACCTGGGATGCTGAGGAAACTTACATTCGGACCCGCTTGGACCTTTTTAGGCCAAAACTGGAAAAAAAAATTTTTTGTGAAATTTTCAACTTTTCGTCAGGTCCGCGTATGCAGAAAATTCCAGAAAAAGCAAGAAATTGCAAATTTTGGTGCGGAGGATTCAGAGTAGCCAAAAGGGCCGGTTGGTGGGTGGGGGTTGGTCTGTGAAGTCAAATCGGTCATGGAAACGCGCGTAACCGGGGTCCTAAAGAGGTGCGGAGAGCGGGGGCCTCGATTTTGCGTTTCAGGGGTCCCAAATATGAAAATTCTGCACTGTTGCCTTGAGAGCTGTCTGACCCCCTTAAAACAGGTTTTTGGGGCTTAAATCCACCTGGGATGCTGAGGAAACTTACATTCGGACCCGCTTGGACCTTTTTAGGCCAAAACTGGAAAAAAAAAAATTTTGTGAAATTTTCAACTTTTCGTCGGGTCCGCGTATGCAGAAAATTCCAGAAAAAGCAAGAAATTGCAAATTTTGGTGCGGAGGATTCAGAGTAGCCAAAAGGGCCGGTTGGTGGGTGGGGGTTGGTCGGTGAAGTCAAATCGGTCAAGGAAACGCGCATAACCGGGGTTCGCAAGTCAAACGGGTAAGCGTGAGGCCAGGTAATGTTTCTCAATGGTTTCCTACAGTACTGTAATTAACAGGGATACTCAGTTCTATTCATCACAGAGGTGTGAAAGCCCAGCCAGGCAGGCGTTTGCGCGCTATAACCGTTGGAGATGGATCAGAACCGCCTATGAAATCCCCACTTTTGGCCTCGAAACGCCCCGGGATGACAATGTCATTGTCTCCCGGGGCGTTTCGAGGCCAAAAGTGGGGATTTCATAGGCTTTTTATTTAACCCTGGCTTAAAACTGTACTTGTTGGACAGGTCCGCGTATGCAGAAAATGTCATTTTTTTAGCGTAAAACTTAGCGTCACGAAACCGCCCCTAAGGGGGTGGGGTCTGTTCAGGGGGTCGGGTCGGACAAGGTAAGGCGCGTAACCGGGGTCCTAAAGAGGCGCGGATAGCGGGGGTCTCGATTTTGCGTTTTCAGGGGTCCCAAATATGAAAATTCTGCACTGTTGCCTTGAGAGCTGTCTGACCCCCTTAAAACAGGTTTTTGGGGCTTAAATCCACCTGGGATGCTGAGGAAACTTACATTCGGACCCGCTTGGACCTTTTTAGGCCAAAACTGGAAAAAAAAATTTTTTGTGAAATTTTCAACTTTTCGTCAGGTCCGCGTATGCAGAAAATTCCAGAAAAAGCAAGAAATTGCAAATTTTGGTGCGGAGGATTCAGAGTAGCCAAAAGGGCCGGTTGGTGGGTGGGGGTTGGTCTGTGAAGTCAAATCGGTCATGGAAACGCGCGTAACCGGGGTCCTAAAGAGGTGCGGAGAGCGGGGGCCTCGATTTTGCGTTTCAGGGGTCCCAAATATGAAAATTCTGCACTGTTGCCTTGAGAGCTGTCTGACCCCCTTAAAACAGGTTTTTGGGGCTTAAATCCACCTGGGATGCTGAGGAAACTTACATTCGGACCCGCTTGGACCTTTTTAGGCCAAAACTGGAAAAAAAAATTTTTTGTGAAATTTTCAACTTTTCGTCAGGTCCGCGTATGCAGAAAATTCCAGAAAAAGCAAGAAATTGCAAATTTTGGTGCGGAGGATTCAGAGTAGCCAAAAGGGCCGGTTGGTGGGTGGGGGTTGGTCTGTGAAGTCAAATCGGTCATGGAAACGCGCGTAACCGGGGTCCTAAAGAGGTGCGGAGAGCGGGGGCCTCGATTTTGCGTTTCAGGGGTCCCAAATATGAAAATTCTGCACTGTTGCCTTGAGAGCTGTCTGACCCCCTTAAAACAGGTTTTTGGGGCTTAAATCCACCTGGGATGCTGAGGAAACTTACATTCGGACCCGCTTGGACCTTTTTAGGCCAAAACTGGAAAAAAAAAAATTTTGTGAAATTTTCAACTTTTCGTCGGGTCCGCGTATGCAGAAAATTCCAGAAAAAGCAAGAAATTGCAAATTTTGGTGCGGAGGATTCAGAGTAGCCAAAAGGGCCGGTTGGTGGGTGGGGGTTGGTCGGTGAAGTCAAATCGGTCAAGGAAACGCGCATAACCGGGGTTCGCAAGTCAAACGGGTAAGCGTGAGGCCAGGTAATGTTTCTCAATGGTTTCCTACAGTACTGTAATTAACAGGGATACTCAGTTCTATTCATCACAGAGGTGTGAAAGCCCAGCCAGGCAGGCGTTTGCGCGCTATAACCGTTGGAGATGGATCAGAACCGCCTATGAAATCCCCACTTTTGGCCTCGAAACGCCCCGGGATGACAATGTCATTGTCTCCCGGGGCGTTTCGAGGCCAAAAGTGGGGATTTCATAGGCTTTTTATTTAACCCTGGCTTAAAACTGTACTTGTTGGACAGGTCCGCGTATGCAGAAAATGTCATTTTTTTAGCGTAAAACTTAGCGTCACGAAACCGCCCCTAAGGGGGTGGGGTCTGTTCAGGGGGTCGGGTCGGACAAGGTAAGGCGCGTAACCGGGGTCCTAAAGAGGCGCGGATAGCGGGGGTCTCGATTTTGCGTTTTCAGGGGTCCCAAATATGAAAATTCTGCACTGTTGCCTTGAGAGCTGTCTGACCCCCTTAAAACAGGTTTTTGGGGCTTAAATCCACCTGGGATGCTGAGGAAACTTACATTCGGACCCGCTTGGACCTTTTTAGGCCAAAACTGGAAAAAAAAATTTTTTGTGAAATTTTCAACTTTTCGTCAGGTCCGCGTATGCAGAAAATTCCAGAAAAAGCAAGAAATTGCAAATTTTGGTGCGGAGGATTCAGAGTAGCCAAAAGGGCCGGTTGGTGGGTGGGGGTTGGTCTGTGAAGTCAAATCGGTCATGGAAACGCGCGTAACCGGGGTCCTAAAGAGGTGCGGAGAGCGGGGGCCTCGATTTTGCGTTTCAGGGGTCCCAAATATGAAAATTCTGCACTGTTGCCTTGAGAGCTGTCTGACCCCCTTAAAACAGGTTTTTGGGGCTTAAATCCACCTGGGATGCTGAGGAAACTTACATTCGGACCCGCTTGGACCTTTTTAGGCCAAAACTGGAAAAAAAAATTTTTTGTGAAATTTTCAACTTTTCGTCAGGTCCGCGTATGCAGAAAATTCCAGAAAAAGCAAGAAATTGCAAATTTTGGTGCGGAGGATTCAGAGTAGCCAAAAGGGCCGGTTGGTGGGTGGGGGTTGGTCTGTGAAGTCAAATCGGTCATGGAAACGCGCGTAACCGGGGTCCTAAAGAGGTGCGGAGAGCGGGGGCCTCGATTTTGCGTTTCAGGGGTCCCAAATATGAAAATTCTGCACTGTTGCCTTGAGAGCTGTCTGACCCCCTTAAAACAGGTTTTTGGGGCTTAAATCCACCTGGGATGCTGAGGAAACTTACATTCGGACCCGCTTGGACCTTTTTAGGCCAAAACTGGAAAAAAAAAAATTTTGTGAAATTTTCAACTTTTCGTCGGGTCCGCGTATGCAGAAAATTCCAGAAAAAGCAAGAAATTGCAAATTTTGGTGCGGAGGATTCAGAGTAGCCAAAAGGGCCGGTTGGTGGGTGGGGGTTGGTCGGTGAAGTCAAATCGGTCAAGGAAACGCGCATAACCGGGGTTCGCAAGTCAAACGGGTAAGCGTGAGGCCAGGTAATGTTTCTCAATGGTTTCCTACAGTACTGTAATTAACAGGGATACTCAGTTCTATTCATCACAGAGGTGTGAAAGCCCAGCCAGGCAGGCGTTTGCGCGCTATAACCGTTGGAGATGGATCAGAACCGCCTATGAAATCCCCACTTTTGGCCTCGAAACGCCCCGGGATGACAATGTCATTGTCTCCCGGGGCGTTTCGAGGCCAAAAGTGGGGATTTCATAGGCTTTTTATTTAACCCTGGCTTAAAACTGTACTTGTTGGACAGGTCCGCGTATGCAGAAAATGTCATTTTTTTAGCGTAAAACTTAGCGTCACGAAACCGCCCCTAAGGGGGTGGGGTCTGTTCAGGGGGTCGGGTCGGACAAGGTAAGGCGCGTAACCGGGGTCCTAAAGAGGCGCGGATAGCGGGGGTCTCGATTTTGCGTTTTCAGGGGTCCCAAATATGAAAATTCTGCACTGTTGCCTTGAGAGCTGTCTGACCCCCTTAAAACAGGTTTTTGGGGCTTAAATCCACCTGGGATGCTGAGGAAACTTACATTCGGACCCGCTTGGACCTTTTTAGGCCAAAACTGGAAAAAAAAATTTTTTGTGAAATTTTCAACTTTTCGTCAGGTCCGCGTATGCAGAAAATTCCAGAAAAAGCAAGAAATTGCAAATTTTGGTGCGGAGGATTCAGAGTAGCCAAAAGGGCCGGTTGGTGGGTGGGGGTTGGTCTGTGAAGTCAAATCGGTCATGGAAACGCGCGTAACCGGGGTCCTAAAGAGGTGCGGAGAGCGGGGGCCTCGATTTTGCGTTTCAGGGGTCCCAAATATGAAAATTCTGCACTGTTGCCTTGAGAGCTGTCTGACCCCCTTAAAACAGGTTTTTGGGGCTTAAATCCACCTGGGATGCTGAGGAAACTTACATTCGGACCCGCTTGGACCTTTTTAGGCCAAAACTGGAAAAAAAAATTTTTTGTGAAATTTTCAACTTTTCGTCAGGTCCGCGTATGCAGAAAATTCCAGAAAAAGCAAGAAATTGCAAATTTTGGTGCGGAGGATTCAGAGTAGCCAAAAGGGCCGGTTGGTGGGTGGGGGTTGGTCTGTGAAGTCAAATCGGTCATGGAAACGCGCGTAACCGGGGTCCTAAAGAGGTGCGGAGAGCGGGGGCCTCGATTTTGCGTTTCAGGGGTCCCAAATATGAAAATTCTGCACTGTTGCCTTGAGAGCTGTCTGACCCCCTTAAAACAGGTTTTTGGGGCTTAAATCCACCTGGGATGCTGAGGAAACTTACATTCGGACCCGCTTGGACCTTTTTAGGCCAAAACTGGAAAAAAAAAAATTTTGTGAAATTTTCAACTTTTCGTCGGGTCCGCGTATGCAGAAAATTCCAGAAAAAGCAAGAAATTGCAAATTTTGGTGCGGAGGATTCAGAGTAGCCAAAAGGGCCGGTTGGTGGGTGGGGGTTGGTCGGTGAAGTCAAATCGGTCAAGGAAACGCGCATAACCGGGGTTCGCAAGTCAAACGGGTAAGCGTGAGGCCAGGTAATGTTTCTCAATGGTTTCCTACAGTACTGTAATTAACAGGGATACTCAGTTCTATTCATCACAGAGGTGTGAAAGCCCAGCCAGGCAGGCGTTTGCGCGCTATAACCGTTGGAGATGGATCAGAACCGCCTATGAAATCCCCACTTTTGGCCTCGAAACGCCCCGGGATGACAATGTCATTGTCTCCCGGGGCGTTTCGAGGCCAAAAGTGGGGATTTCATAGGCTTTTTATTTAACCCTGGCTTAAAACTGTACTTGTTGGACAGGTCCGCGTATGCAGAAAATGTCATTTTTTTAGCGTAAAACTTAGCGTCACGAAACCGCCCCTAAGGGGGTGGGGTCTGTTCAGGGGGTCGGGTCGGACAAGGTAAGGCGCGTAACCGGGGTCCTAAAGAGGCGCGGATAGCGGGGGTCTCGATTTTGCGTTTTCAGGGGTCCCAAATATGAAAATTCTGCACTGTTGCCTTGAGAGCTGTCTGACCCCCTTAAAACAGGTTTTTGGGGCTTAAATCCACCTGGGATGCTGAGGAAACTTACATTCGGACCCGCTTGGACCTTTTTAGGCCAAAACTGGAAAAAAAAATTTTTTGTGAAATTTTCAACTTTTCGTCAGGTCCGCGTATGCAGAAAATTCCAGAAAAAGCAAGAAATTGCAAATTTTGGTGCGGAGGATTCAGAGTAGCCAAAAGGGCCGGTTGGTGGGTGGGGGTTGGTCTGTGAAGTCAAATCGGTCATGGAAACGCGCGTAACCGGGGTCCTAAAGAGGTGCGGAGAGCGGGGGCCTCGATTTTGCGTTTCAGGGGTCCCAAATATGAAAATTCTGCACTGTTGCCTTGAGAGCTGTCTGACCCCCTTAAAACAGGTTTTTGGGGCTTAAATCCACCTGGGATGCTGAGGAAACTTACATTCGGACCCGCTTGGACCTTTTTAGGCCAAAACTGGAAAAAAAAATTTTTTGTGAAATTTTCAACTTTTCGTCAGGTCCGCGTATGCAGAAAATTCCAGAAAAAGCAAGAAATTGCAAATTTTGGTGCGGAGGATTCAGAGTAGCCAAAAGGGCCGGTTGGTGGGTGGGGGTTGGTCTGTGAAGTCAAATCGGTCATGGAAACGCGCGTAACCGGGGTCCTAAAGAGGTGCGGAGAGCGGGGGCCTCGATTTTGCGTTTCAGGGGTCCCAAATATGAAAATTCTGCACTGTTGCCTTGAGAGCTGTCTGACCCCCTTAAAACAGGTTTTTGGGGCTTAAATCCACCTGGGATGCTGAGGAAACTTACAT
>JAMOLF010000110.1:0-21075 GCA_025267735.1 Mactra quadrangularis
GATTATGCGTTTCAGGGGTCCCAAATATGCAAATCCGCACTATTGCCTTCAGAGCGGTCTGACCCCCTTAAAACAGGTTTTTGGGGCTTAGATCCACCTAAGATGGTGAGGAAACTTACATTCGGACCCGCTGAGGCCTTTTTAGGCCAAAACTGGAAAAAAAAAATTTTCGTGAAATTTTGAACTTTTCAACAGGTCCGCGTATGCAGAAAATTCAAGAAATTGCAAGAAATTGCAAATTTTGGTGCGGAGGATTCAGAGTCGCCAAACAGGACGGTTGGTGGATGGGGTTGGTTGGTGAAGTCAAATCGGTCAAAGAAACGCGCATAACCGGGGTTCGCAAGTGAAACGGGAAAGCGTGAGGCCAGGTAATGTTTCTCAGTGGTTTCCTACTGCAATTAACAGGGATACTCAGTTCTATTCATCTCAGAGGTGTGAAAGCCCAGCCACGCAGGCGTTTGCGCGCTATAACCGTGGGAGATGGATCGGAACCGCCTATGAAATCCCCACTTTTGGCCTGGAAATGCCCCGGGATGACAATGTCATTGTCTCCCGGGGCATTTCCAGGCCAAAAGTGGGGATTTCATAGGCTTTTTATTTTTTTAAACTAAAACTGTACTTGTTGGACAGGTCCGCGTATGCAGAAAATGTCAGTTTTTGAGCGAAAAAATTAGCGTCACGAAACCGCCCCAAGGATGATGGGGTCTGTTCGGGGGGTGGAGTCGGTCAAGGTCAGGCGCGTAACCGGGGTCCTAAAGGGGCGCGGATAGCGGCGGCCTCGATTATGCGTTTCTGGGGTCCCAAATATGCAAATCCGCACTATTGCCTTCAGAGCGGTCTGACCCCCTTAAAACAGGTCTTTGGGGCTTAGATCCACCTAAGATGGTGAGGAAACTTACATTCGGACCCGCTGAGGCCTTTTTAGGCCAAAACTGGAAAAAAAAATTTTTCGTGAAATTTTGAACTTTTCGACAGGTCCGCGTATGCAGAAAATGTCAGTTTTTGAGCGAAAAAATTAGCGTCACGAAACCGCCCCAAGGATGATGGGGTCTGTTCGGGGGGTGGAGTCGGTCAAGGTCAGGCGCGTAACCGGGGTCCTAAAGGGGCGCGGATAGCGGCGGCCTCGATTATGCGTTTCAGGGGTCCCAAATATGCAAATCCGCACTATTGCCTTCAGAGCGGTCTGACCCCCTTAAAACAGGTTTTTGGGGCTTAGATCCACCTAAGATGGTGAGGAAACTTACATTCGGACCCGCTGAGGCCTTTTTAGGCCAAAACTGGAAAAAAAAAATTTTCGTGAAATTTTGAACTTTTCAACAGGTCCGCGTATGCAGAAAATTCAAGAAATTGCAAGAAATTGCAAATTTTGGTGCGGAGGATTCAGAGTCGCCAAACAGGACGGTTGGTGGATGGGGTTGGTTGGTGAAGTCAAATCGGTCAAAGAAACGCGCATAACCGGGGTTCGCAAGTGAAACGGGAAAGCGTGAGGCCAGGTAATGTTTCTCAGTGGTTTCCTACTGCAATTAACAGGGATACTCAGTTCTATTCATCTCAGAGGTGTGAAAGCCCAGCCACGCAGGCGTTTGCGCGCTATAACCGTGGGAGATGGATCGGAACCGCCTATGAAATCCCCACTTTTGGCCTGGAAATGCCCCGGGATGACAATGTCATTGTCTCCCGGGGCATTTCCAGGCCAAAAGTGGGGATTTCATAGGCTTTTTATTTTTTTAAACTAAAACTGTACTTGTTGGACAGGTCCGCGTATGCAGAAAATGTCAGTTTTTGAGCGAAAAAATTAGCGTCACGAAACCGCCCCAAGGATGATGGGGTCTGTTCGGGGGGTGGAGTCGGTCAAGGTCAGGCGCGTAACCGGGGTCCTAAAGGGGCGCGGATAGCGGCGGCCTCGATTATGCGTTTCTGGGGTCCCAAATATGCAAATCCGCACTATTGCCTTCAGAGCGGTCTGACCCCCTTAAAACAGGTCTTTGGGGCTTAGATCCACCTAAGATGGTGAGGAAACTTACATTCGGACCCGCTGAGGCCTTTTTAGGCCAAAACTGGAAAAAAAAATTTTTCGTGAAATTTTGAACTTTTCGACAGGTCCGCGTATGCAGAAAATGTCAGTTTTTGAGCGAAAAAATTAGCGTCACGAAACCGCCCCAAGGATGATGGGGTCTGTTCGGGGGGTGGAGTCGGTCAAGGTCAGGCGCGTAACCGGGGTCCTAAAGGGGCGCGGATAGCGGCGGCCTCGATTATGCGTTTCAGGGGTCCCAAATATGCAAATCCGCACTATTGCCTTCAGAGCGGTCTGACCCCCTTAAAACAGGTTTTTGGGGCTTAGATCCACCTAAGATGGTGAGGAAACTTACATTCGGACCCGCTGAGGCCTTTTTAGGCCAAAACTGGAAAAAAAAAATTTTCGTGAAATTTTGAACTTTTCAACAGGTCCGCGTATGCAGAAAATTCAAGAAATTGCAAGAAATTGCAAATTTTGGTGCGGAGGATTCAGAGTCGCCAAACAGGACGGTTGGTGGATGGGGTTGGTTGGTGAAGTCAAATCGGTCAAAGAAACGCGCATAACCGGGGTTCGCAAGTGAAACGGGAAAGCGTGAGGCCAGGTAATGTTTCTCAGTGGTTTCCTACTGCAATTAACAGGGATACTCAGTTCTATTCATCTCAGAGGTGTGAAAGCCCAGCCACGCAGGCGTTTGCGCGCTATAACCGTGGGAGATGGATCGGAACCGCCTATGAAATCCCCACTTTTGGCCTGGAAATGCCCCGGGATGACAATGTCATTGTCTCCCGGGGCATTTCCAGGCCAAAAGTGGGGATTTCATAGGCTTTTTATTTTTTTAAACTAAAACTGTACTTGTTGGACAGGTCCGCGTATGCAGAAAATGTCAGTTTTTGAGCGAAAAAATTAGCGTCACGAAACCGCCCCAAGGATGATGGGGTCTGTTCGGGGGGTGGAGTCGGTCAAGGTCAGGCGCGTAACCGGGGTCCTAAAGGGGCGCGGATAGCGGCGGCCTCGATTATGCGTTTCTGGGGTCCCAAATATGCAAATCCGCACTATTGCCTTCAGAGCGGTCTGACCCCCTTAAAACAGGTCTTTGGGGCTTAGATCCACCTAAGATGGTGAGGAAACTTACATTCGGACCCGCTGAGGCCTTTTTAGGCCAAAACTGGAAAAAAAAATTTTTCGTGAAATTTTGAACTTTTCGACAGGTCCGCGTATGCAGAAAATGTCAGTTTTTGAGCGAAAAAATTAGCGTCACGAAACCGCCCCAAGGATGATGGGGTCTGTTCGGGGGGTGGAGTCGGTCAAGGTCAGGCGCGTAACCGGGGTCCTAAAGGGGCGCGGATAGCGGCGGCCTCGATTATGCGTTTCAGGGGTCCCAAATATGCAAATCCGCACTATTGCCTTCAGAGCGGTCTGACCCCCTTAAAACAGGTTTTTGGGGCTTAGATCCACCTAAGATGGTGAGGAAACTTACATTCGGACCCGCTGAGGCCTTTTTAGGCCAAAACTGGAAAAAAAAAATTTTCGTGAAATTTTGAACTTTTCAACAGGTCCGCGTATGCAGAAAATTCAAGAAATTGCAAGAAATTGCAAATTTTGGTGCGGAGGATTCAGAGTCGCCAAACAGGACGGTTGGTGGATGGGGTTGGTTGGTGAAGTCAAATCGGTCAAAGAAACGCGCATAACCGGGGTTCGCAAGTGAAACGGGAAAGCGTGAGGCCAGGTAATGTTTCTCAGTGGTTTCCTACTGCAATTAACAGGGATACTCAGTTCTATTCATCTCAGAGGTGTGAAAGCCCAGCCACGCAGGCGTTTGCGCGCTATAACCGTGGGAGATGGATCGGAACCGCCTATGAAATCCCCACTTTTGGCCTGGAAATGCCCCGGGATGACAATGTCATTGTCTCCCGGGGCATTTCCAGGCCAAAAGTGGGGATTTCATAGGCTTTTTATTTTTTTAAACTAAAACTGTACTTGTTGGACAGGTCCGCGTATGCAGAAAATGTCAGTTTTTGAGCGAAAAAATTAGCGTCACGAAACCGCCCCAAGGATGATGGGGTCTGTTCGGGGGGTGGAGTCGGTCAAGGTCAGGCGCGTAACCGGGGTCCTAAAGGGGCGCGGATAGCGGCGGCCTCGATTATGCGTTTCTGGGGTCCCAAATATGCAAATCCGCACTATTGCCTTCAGAGCGGTCTGACCCCCTTAAAACAGGTCTTTGGGGCTTAGATCCACCTAAGATGGTGAGGAAACTTACATTCGGACCCGCTGAGGCCTTTTTAGGCCAAAACTGGAAAAAAAAATTTTTCGTGAAATTTTGAACTTTTCGACAGGTCCGCGTATGCAGAAAATGTCAGTTTTTGAGCGAAAAAATTAGCGTCACGAAACCGCCCCAAGGATGATGGGGTCTGTTCGGGGGGTGGAGTCGGTCAAGGTCAGGCGCGTAACCGGGGTCCTAAAGGGGCGCGGATAGCGGCGGCCTCGATTATGCGTTTCAGGGGTCCCAAATATGCAAATCCGCACTATTGCCTTCAGAGCGGTCTGACCCCCTTAAAACAGGTTTTTGGGGCTTAGATCCACCTAAGATGGTGAGGAAACTTACATTCGGACCCGCTGAGGCCTTTTTAGGCCAAAACTGGAAAAAAAAAATTTTCGTGAAATTTTGAACTTTTCAACAGGTCCGCGTATGCAGAAAATTCAAGAAATTGCAAGAAATTGCAAATTTTGGTGCGGAGGATTCAGAGTCGCCAAACAGGACGGTTGGTGGATGGGGTTGGTTGGTGAAGTCAAATCGGTCAAAGAAACGCGCATAACCGGGGTTCGCAAGTGAAACGGGAAAGCGTGAGGCCAGGTAATGTTTCTCAGTGGTTTCCTACTGCAATTAACAGGGATACTCAGTTCTATTCATCTCAGAGGTGTGAAAGCCCAGCCACGCAGGCGTTTGCGCGCTATAACCGTGGGAGATGGATCGGAACCGCCTATGAAATCCCCACTTTTGGCCTGGAAATGCCCCGGGATGACAATGTCATTGTCTCCCGGGGCATTTCCAGGCCAAAAGTGGGGATTTCATAGGCTTTTTATTTTTTTAAACTAAAACTGTACTTGTTGGACAGGTCCGCGTATGCAGAAAATGTCAGTTTTTGAGCGAAAAAATTAGCGTCACGAAACCGCCCCAAGGATGATGGGGTCTGTTCGGGGGGTGGAGTCGGTCAAGGTCAGGCGCGTAACCGGGGTCCTAAAGGGGCGCGGATAGCGGCGGCCTCGATTATGCGTTTCTGGGGTCCCAAATATGCAAATCCGCACTATTGCCTTCAGAGCGGTCTGACCCCCTTAAAACAGGTCTTTGGGGCTTAGATCCACCTAAGATGGTGAGGAAACTTACATTCGGACCCGCTGAGGCCTTTTTAGGCCAAAACTGGAAAAAAAAATTTTTCGTGAAATTTTGAACTTTTCGACAGGTCCGCGTATGCAGAAAATGTCAGTTTTTGAGCGAAAAAATTAGCGTCACGAAACCGCCCCAAGGATGATGGGGTCTGTTCGGGGGGTGGAGTCGGTCAAGGTCAGGCGCGTAACCGGGGTCCTAAAGGGGCGCGGATAGCGGCGGCCTCGATTATGCGTTTCAGGGGTCCCAAATATGCAAATCCGCACTATTGCCTTCAGAGCGGTCTGACCCCCTTAAAACAGGTTTTTGGGGCTTAGATCCACCTAAGATGGTGAGGAAACTTACATTCGGACCCGCTGAGGCCTTTTTAGGCCAAAACTGGAAAAAAAAAATTTTCGTGAAATTTTGAACTTTTCAACAGGTCCGCGTATGCAGAAAATTCAAGAAATTGCAAGAAATTGCAAATTTTGGTGCGGAGGATTCAGAGTCGCCAAACAGGACGGTTGGTGGATGGGGTTGGTTGGTGAAGTCAAATCGGTCAAAGAAACGCGCATAACCGGGGTTCGCAAGTGAAACGGGAAAGCGTGAGGCCAGGTAATGTTTCTCAGTGGTTTCCTACTGCAATTAACAGGGATACTCAGTTCTATTCATCTCAGAGGTGTGAAAGCCCAGCCACGCAGGCGTTTGCGCGCTATAACCGTGGGAGATGGATCGGAACCGCCTATGAAATCCCCACTTTTGGCCTGGAAATGCCCCGGGATGACAATGTCATTGTCTCCCGGGGCATTTCCAGGCCAAAAGTGGGGATTTCATAGGCTTTTTATTTTTTTAAACTAAAACTGTACTTGTTGGACAGGTCCGCGTATGCAGAAAATGTCAGTTTTTGAGCGAAAAAATTAGCGTCACGAAACCGCCCCAAGGATGATGGGGTCTGTTCGGGGGGTGGAGTCGGTCAAGGTCAGGCGCGTAACCGGGGTCCTAAAGGGGCGCGGATAGCGGCGGCCTCGATTATGCGTTTCTGGGGTCCCAAATATGCAAATCCGCACTATTGCCTTCAGAGCGGTCTGACCCCCTTAAAACAGGTCTTTGGGGCTTAGATCCACCTAAGATGGTGAGGAAACTTACATTCGGACCCGCTGAGGCCTTTTTAGGCCAAAACTGGAAAAAAAAATTTTTCGTGAAATTTTGAACTTTTCGACAGGTCCGCGTATGCAGAAAATGTCAGTTTTTGAGCGAAAAAATTAGCGTCACGAAACCGCCCCAAGGATGATGGGGTCTGTTCGGGGGGTGGAGTCGGTCAAGGTCAGGCGCGTAACCGGGGTCCTAAAGGGGCGCGGATAGCGGCGGCCTCGATTATGCGTTTCAGGGGTCCCAAATATGCAAATCCGCACTATTGCCTTCAGAGCGGTCTGACCCCCTTAAAACAGGTTTTTGGGGCTTAGATCCACCTAAGATGGTGAGGAAACTTACATTCGGACCCGCTGAGGCCTTTTTAGGCCAAAACTGGAAAAAAAAAATTTTCGTGAAATTTTGAACTTTTCAACAGGTCCGCGTATGCAGAAAATTCAAGAAATTGCAAGAAATTGCAAATTTTGGTGCGGAGGATTCAGAGTCGCCAAACAGGACGGTTGGTGGATGGGGTTGGTTGGTGAAGTCAAATCGGTCAAAGAAACGCGCATAACCGGGGTTCGCAAGTGAAACGGGAAAGCGTGAGGCCAGGTAATGTTTCTCAGTGGTTTCCTACTGCAATTAACAGGGATACTCAGTTCTATTCATCTCAGAGGTGTGAAAGCCCAGCCACGCAGGCGTTTGCGCGCTATAACCGTGGGAGATGGATCGGAACCGCCTATGAAATCCCCACTTTTGGCCTGGAAATGCCCCGGGATGACAATGTCATTGTCTCCCGGGGCATTTCCAGGCCAAAAGTGGGGATTTCATAGGCTTTTTATTTTTTTAAACTAAAACTGTACTTGTTGGACAGGTCCGCGTATGCAGAAAATGTCAGTTTTTGAGCGAAAAAATTAGCGTCACGAAACCGCCCCAAGGATGATGGGGTCTGTTCGGGGGGTGGAGTCGGTCAAGGTCAGGCGCGTAACCGGGGTCCTAAAGGGGCGCGGATAGCGGCGGCCTCGATTATGCGTTTCTGGGGTCCCAAATATGCAAATCCGCACTATTGCCTTCAGAGCGGTCTGACCCCCTTAAAACAGGTCTTTGGGGCTTAGATCCACCTAAGATGGTGAGGAAACTTACATTCGGACCCGCTGAGGCCTTTTTAGGCCAAAACTGGAAAAAAAAATTTTTCGTGAAATTTTGAACTTTTCGACAGGTCCGCGTATGCAGAAAATGTCAGTTTTTGAGCGAAAAAATTAGCGTCACGAAACCGCCCCAAGGATGATGGGGTCTGTTCGGGGGGTGGAGTCGGTCAAGGTCAGGCGCGTAACCGGGGTCCTAAAGGGGCGCGGATAGCGGCGGCCTCGATTATGCGTTTCAGGGGTCCCAAATATGCAAATCCGCACTATTGCCTTCAGAGCGGTCTGACCCCCTTAAAACAGGTTTTTGGGGCTTAGATCCACCTAAGATGGTGAGGAAACTTACATTCGGACCCGCTGAGGCCTTTTTAGGCCAAAACTGGAAAAAAAAAATTTTCGTGAAATTTTGAACTTTTCAACAGGTCCGCGTATGCAGAAAATTCAAGAAATTGCAAGAAATTGCAAATTTTGGTGCGGAGGATTCAGAGTCGCCAAACAGGACGGTTGGTGGATGGGGTTGGTTGGTGAAGTCAAATCGGTCAAAGAAACGCGCATAACCGGGGTTCGCAAGTGAAACGGGAAAGCGTGAGGCCAGGTAATGTTTCTCAGTGGTTTCCTACTGCAATTAACAGGGATACTCAGTTCTATTCATCTCAGAGGTGTGAAAGCCCAGCCACGCAGGCGTTTGCGCGCTATAACCGTGGGAGATGGATCGGAACCGCCTATGAAATCCCCACTTTTGGCCTGGAAATGCCCCGGGATGACAATGTCATTGTCTCCCGGGGCATTTCCAGGCCAAAAGTGGGGATTTCATAGGCTTTTTATTTTTTTAAACTAAAACTGTACTTGTTGGACAGGTCCGCGTATGCAGAAAATGTCAGTTTTTGAGCGAAAAAATTAGCGTCACGAAACCGCCCCAAGGATGATGGGGTCTGTTCGGGGGGTGGAGTCGGTCAAGGTCAGGCGCGTAACCGGGGTCCTAAAGGGGCGCGGATAGCGGCGGCCTCGATTATGCGTTTCTGGGGTCCCAAATATGCAAATCCGCACTATTGCCTTCAGAGCGGTCTGACCCCCTTAAAACAGGTCTTTGGGGCTTAGATCCACCTAAGATGGTGAGGAAACTTACATTCGGACCCGCTGAGGCCTTTTTAGGCCAAAACTGGAAAAAAAAATTTTTCGTGAAATTTTGAACTTTTCGACAGGTCCGCGTATGCAGAAAATGTCAGTTTTTGAGCGAAAAAATTAGCGTCACGAAACCGCCCCAAGGATGATGGGGTCTGTTCGGGGGGTGGAGTCGGTCAAGGTCAGGCGCGTAACCGGGGTCCTAAAGGGGCGCGGATAGCGGCGGCCTCGATTATGCGTTTCAGGGGTCCCAAATATGCAAATCCGCACTATTGCCTTCAGAGCGGTCTGACCCCCTTAAAACAGGTTTTTGGGGCTTAGATCCACCTAAGATGGTGAGGAAACTTACATTCGGACCCGCTGAGGCCTTTTTAGGCCAAAACTGGAAAAAAAAAATTTTCGTGAAATTTTGAACTTTTCAACAGGTCCGCGTATGCAGAAAATTCAAGAAATTGCAAGAAATTGCAAATTTTGGTGCGGAGGATTCAGAGTCGCCAAACAGGACGGTTGGTGGATGGGGTTGGTTGGTGAAGTCAAATCGGTCAAAGAAACGCGCATAACCGGGGTTCGCAAGTGAAACGGGAAAGCGTGAGGCCAGGTAATGTTTCTCAGTGGTTTCCTACTGCAATTAACAGGGATACTCAGTTCTATTCATCTCAGAGGTGTGAAAGCCCAGCCACGCAGGCGTTTGCGCGCTATAACCGTGGGAGATGGATCGGAACCGCCTATGAAATCCCCACTTTTGGCCTGGAAATGCCCCGGGATGACAATGTCATTGTCTCCCGGGGCATTTCCAGGCCAAAAGTGGGGATTTCATAGGCTTTTTATTTTTTTAAACTAAAACTGTACTTGTTGGACAGGTCCGCGTATGCAGAAAATGTCAGTTTTTGAGCGAAAAAATTAGCGTCACGAAACCGCCCCAAGGATGATGGGGTCTGTTCGGGGGGTGGAGTCGGTCAAGGTCAGGCGCGTAACCGGGGTCCTAAAGGGGCGCGGATAGCGGCGGCCTCGATTATGCGTTTCTGGGGTCCCAAATATGCAAATCCGCACTATTGCCTTCAGAGCGGTCTGACCCCCTTAAAACAGGTCTTTGGGGCTTAGATCCACCTAAGATGGTGAGGAAACTTACATTCGGACCCGCTGAGGCCTTTTTAGGCCAAAACTGGAAAAAAAAATTTTTCGTGAAATTTTGAACTTTTCGACAGGTCCGCGTATGCAGAAAATGTCAGTTTTTGAGCGAAAAAATTAGCGTCACGAAACCGCCCCAAGGATGATGGGGTCTGTTCGGGGGGTGGAGTCGGTCAAGGTCAGGCGCGTAACCGGGGTCCTAAAGGGGCGCGGATAGCGGCGGCCTCGATTATGCGTTTCAGGGGTCCCAAATATGCAAATCCGCACTATTGCCTTCAGAGCGGTCTGACCCCCTTAAAACAGGTTTTTGGGGCTTAGATCCACCTAAGATGGTGAGGAAACTTACATTCGGACCCGCTGAGGCCTTTTTAGGCCAAAACTGGAAAAAAAAAATTTTCGTGAAATTTTGAACTTTTCAACAGGTCCGCGTATGCAGAAAATTCAAGAAATTGCAAGAAATTGCAAATTTTGGTGCGGAGGATTCAGAGTCGCCAAACAGGACGGTTGGTGGATGGGGTTGGTTGGTGAAGTCAAATCGGTCAAAGAAACGCGCATAACCGGGGTTCGCAAGTGAAACGGGAAAGCGTGAGGCCAGGTAATGTTTCTCAGTGGTTTCCTACTGCAATTAACAGGGATACTCAGTTCTATTCATCTCAGAGGTGTGAAAGCCCAGCCACGCAGGCGTTTGCGCGCTATAACCGTGGGAGATGGATCGGAACCGCCTATGAAATCCCCACTTTTGGCCTGGAAATGCCCCGGGATGACAATGTCATTGTCTCCCGGGGCATTTCCAGGCCAAAAGTGGGGATTTCATAGGCTTTTTATTTTTTTAAACTAAAACTGTACTTGTTGGACAGGTCCGCGTATGCAGAAAATGTCAGTTTTTGAGCGAAAAAATTAGCGTCACGAAACCGCCCCAAGGATGATGGGGTCTGTTCGGGGGGTGGAGTCGGTCAAGGTCAGGCGCGTAACCGGGGTCCTAAAGGGGCGCGGATAGCGGCGGCCTCGATTATGCGTTTCTGGGGTCCCAAATATGCAAATCCGCACTATTGCCTTCAGAGCGGTCTGACCCCCTTAAAACAGGTCTTTGGGGCTTAGATCCACCTAAGATGGTGAGGAAACTTACATTCGGACCCGCTGAGGCCTTTTTAGGCCAAAACTGGAAAAAAAAATTTTTCGTGAAATTTTGAACTTTTCGACAGGTCCGCGTATGCAGAAAATGTCAGTTTTTGAGCGAAAAAATTAGCGTCACGAAACCGCCCCAAGGATGATGGGGTCTGTTCGGGGGGTGGAGTCGGTCAAGGTCAGGCGCGTAACCGGGGTCCTAAAGGGGCGCGGATAGCGGCGGCCTCGATTATGCGTTTCAGGGGTCCCAAATATGCAAATCCGCACTATTGCCTTCAGAGCGGTCTGACCCCCTTAAAACAGGTTTTTGGGGCTTAGATCCACCTAAGATGGTGAGGAAACTTACATTCGGACCCGCTGAGGCCTTTTTAGGCCAAAACTGGAAAAAAAAAATTTTCGTGAAATTTTGAACTTTTCAACAGGTCCGCGTATGCAGAAAATTCAAGAAATTGCAAGAAATTGCAAATTTTGGTGCGGAGGATTCAGAGTCGCCAAACAGGACGGTTGGTGGATGGGGTTGGTTGGTGAAGTCAAATCGGTCAAAGAAACGCGCATAACCGGGGTTCGCAAGTGAAACGGGAAAGCGTGAGGCCAGGTAATGTTTCTCAGTGGTTTCCTACTGCAATTAACAGGGATACTCAGTTCTATTCATCTCAGAGGTGTGAAAGCCCAGCCACGCAGGCGTTTGCGCGCTATAACCGTGGGAGATGGATCGGAACCGCCTATGAAATCCCCACTTTTGGCCTGGAAATGCCCCGGGATGACAATGTCATTGTCTCCCGGGGCATTTCCAGGCCAAAAGTGGGGATTTCATAGGCTTTTTATTTTTTTAAACTAAAACTGTACTTGTTGGACAGGTCCGCGTATGCAGAAAATGTCAGTTTTTGAGCGAAAAAATTAGCGTCACGAAACCGCCCCAAGGATGATGGGGTCTGTTCGGGGGGTGGAGTCGGTCAAGGTCAGGCGCGTAACCGGGGTCCTAAAGGGGCGCGGATAGCGGCGGCCTCGATTATGCGTTTCTGGGGTCCCAAATATGCAAATCCGCACTATTGCCTTCAGAGCGGTCTGACCCCCTTAAAACAGGTCTTTGGGGCTTAGATCCACCTAAGATGGTGAGGAAACTTACATTCGGACCCGCTGAGGCCTTTTTAGGCCAAAACTGGAAAAAAAAATTTTTCGTGAAATTTTGAACTTTTCGACAGGTCCGCGTATGCAGAAAATGTCAGTTTTTGAGCGAAAAAATTAGCGTCACGAAACCGCCCCAAGGATGATGGGGTCTGTTCGGGGGGTGGAGTCGGTCAAGGTCAGGCGCGTAACCGGGGTCCTAAAGGGGCGCGGATAGCGGCGGCCTCGATTATGCGTTTCAGGGGTCCCAAATATGCAAATCCGCACTATTGCCTTCAGAGCGGTCTGACCCCCTTAAAACAGGTTTTTGGGGCTTAGATCCACCTAAGATGGTGAGGAAACTTACATTCGGACCCGCTGAGGCCTTTTTAGGCCAAAACTGGAAAAAAAAAATTTTCGTGAAATTTTGAACTTTTCAACAGGTCCGCGTATGCAGAAAATTCAAGAAATTGCAAGAAATTGCAAATTTTGGTGCGGAGGATTCAGAGTCGCCAAACAGGACGGTTGGTGGATGGGGTTGGTTGGTGAAGTCAAATCGGTCAAAGAAACGCGCATAACCGGGGTTCGCAAGTGAAACGGGAAAGCGTGAGGCCAGGTAATGTTTCTCAGTGGTTTCCTACTGCAATTAACAGGGATACTCAGTTCTATTCATCTCAGAGGTGTGAAAGCCCAGCCACGCAGGCGTTTGCGCGCTATAACCGTGGGAGATGGATCGGAACCGCCTATGAAATCCCCACTTTTGGCCTGGAAATGCCCCGGGATGACAATGTCATTGTCTCCCGGGGCATTTCCAGGCCAAAAGTGGGGATTTCATAGGCTTTTTATTTTTTTAAACTAAAACTGTACTTGTTGGACAGGTCCGCGTATGCAGAAAATGTCAGTTTTTGAGCGAAAAAATTAGCGTCACGAAACCGCCCCAAGGATGATGGGGTCTGTTCGGGGGGTGGAGTCGGTCAAGGTCAGGCGCGTAACCGGGGTCCTAAAGGGGCGCGGATAGCGGCGGCCTCGATTATGCGTTTCTGGGGTCCCAAATATGCAAATCCGCACTATTGCCTTCAGAGCGGTCTGACCCCCTTAAAACAGGTCTTTGGGGCTTAGATCCACCTAAGATGGTGAGGAAACTTACATTCGGACCCGCTGAGGCCTTTTTAGGCCAAAACTGGAAAAAAAAATTTTTCGTGAAATTTTGAACTTTTCGACAGGTCCGCGTATGCAGAAAATGTCAGTTTTTGAGCGAAAAAATTAGCGTCACGAAACCGCCCCAAGGATGATGGGGTCTGTTCGGGGGGTGGAGTCGGTCAAGGTCAGGCGCGTAACCGGGGTCCTAAAGGGGCGCGGATAGCGGCGGCCTCGATTATGCGTTTCAGGGGTCCCAAATATGCAAATCCGCACTATTGCCTTCAGAGCGGTCTGACCCCCTTAAAACAGGTTTTTGGGGCTTAGATCCACCTAAGATGGTGAGGAAACTTACATTCGGACCCGCTGAGGCCTTTTTAGGCCAAAACTGGAAAAAAAAAATTTTCGTGAAATTTTGAACTTTTCAACAGGTCCGCGTATGCAGAAAATTCAAGAAATTGCAAGAAATTGCAAATTTTGGTGCGGAGGATTCAGAGTCGCCAAACAGGACGGTTGGTGGATGGGGTTGGTTGGTGAAGTCAAATCGGTCAAAGAAACGCGCATAACCGGGGTTCGCAAGTGAAACGGGAAAGCGTGAGGCCAGGTAATGTTTCTCAGTGGTTTCCTACTGCAATTAACAGGGATACTCAGTTCTATTCATCTCAGAGGTGTGAAAGCCCAGCCACGCAGGCGTTTGCGCGCTATAACCGTGGGAGATGGATCGGAACCGCCTATGAAATCCCCACTTTTGGCCTGGAAATGCCCCGGGATGACAATGTCATTGTCTCCCGGGGCATTTCCAGGCCAAAAGTGGGGATTTCATAGGCTTTTTATTTTTTTAAACTAAAACTGTACTTGTTGGACAGGTCCGCGTATGCAGAAAATGTCAGTTTTTGAGCGAAAAAATTAGCGTCACGAAACCGCCCCAAGGATGATGGGGTCTGTTCGGGGGGTGGAGTCGGTCAAGGTCAGGCGCGTAACCGGGGTCCTAAAGGGGCGCGGATAGCGGCGGCCTCGATTATGCGTTTCTGGGGTCCCAAATATGCAAATCCGCACTATTGCCTTCAGAGCGGTCTGACCCCCTTAAAACAGGTCTTTGGGGCTTAGATCCACCTAAGATGGTGAGGAAACTTACATTCGGACCCGCTGAGGCCTTTTTAGGCCAAAACTGGAAAAAAAAATTTTTCGTGAAATTTTGAACTTTTCGACAGGTCCGCGTATGCAGAAAATGTCAGTTTTTGAGCGAAAAAATTAGCGTCACGAAACCGCCCCAAGGATGATGGGGTCTGTTCGGGGGGTGGAGTCGGTCAAGGTCAGGCGCGTAACCGGGGTCCTAAAGGGGCGCGGATAGCGGCGGCCTCGATTATGCGTTTCAGGGGTCCCAAATATGCAAATCCGCACTATTGCCTTCAGAGCGGTCTGACCCCCTTAAAACAGGTTTTTGGGGCTTAGATCCACCTAAGATGGTGAGGAAACTTACATTCGGACCCGCTGAGGCCTTTTTAGGCCAAAACTGGAAAAAAAAAATTTTCGTGAAATTTTGAACTTTTCAACAGGTCCGCGTATGCAGAAAATTCAAGAAATTGCAAGAAATTGCAAATTTTGGTGCGGAGGATTCAGAGTCGCCAAACAGGACGGTTGGTGGATGGGGTTGGTTGGTGAAGTCAAATCGGTCAAAGAAACGCGCATAACCGGGGTTCGCAAGTGAAACGGGAAAGCGTGAGGCCAGGTAATGTTTCTCAGTGGTTTCCTACTGCAATTAACAGGGATACTCAGTTCTATTCATCTCAGAGGTGTGAAAGCCCAGCCACGCAGGCGTTTGCGCGCTATAACCGTGGGAGATGGATCGGAACCGCCTATGAAATCCCCACTTTTGGCCTGGAAATGCCCCGGGATGACAATGTCATTGTCTCCCGGGGCATTTCCAGGCCAAAAGTGGGGATTTCATAGGCTTTTTATTTTTTTAAACTAAAACTGTACTTGTTGGACAGGTCCGCGTATGCAGAAAATGTCAGTTTTTGAGCGAAAAAATTAGCGTCACGAAACCGCCCCAAGGATGATGGGGTCTGTTCGGGGGGTGGAGTCGGTCAAGGTCAGGCGCGTAACCGGGGTCCTAAAGGGGCGCGGATAGCGGCGGCCTCGATTATGCGTTTCTGGGGTCCCAAATATGCAAATCCGCACTATTGCCTTCAGAGCGGTCTGACCCCCTTAAAACAGGTCTTTGGGGCTTAGATCCACCTAAGATGGTGAGGAAACTTACATTCGGACCCGCTGAGGCCTTTTTAGGCCAAAACTGGAAAAAAAAATTTTTCGTGAAATTTTGAACTTTTCGACAGGTCCGCGTATGCAGAAAATGTCAGTTTTTGAGCGAAAAAATTAGCGTCACGAAACCGCCCCAAGGATGATGGGGTCTGTTCGGGGGGTGGAGTCGGTCAAGGTCAGGCGCGTAACCGGGGTCCTAAAGGGGCGCGGATAGCGGCGGCCTCGATTATGCGTTTCAGGGGTCCCAAATATGCAAATCCGCACTATTGCCTTCAGAGCGGTCTGACCCCCTTAAAACAGGTTTTTGGGGCTTAGATCCACCTAAGATGGTGAGGAAACTTACATTCGGACCCGCTGAGGCCTTTTTAGGCCAAAACTGGAAAAAAAAAATTTTCGTGAAATTTTGAACTTTTCAACAGGTCCGCGTATGCAGAAAATTCAAGAAATTGCAAGAAATTGCAAATTTTGGTGCGGAGGATTCAGAGTCGCCAAACAGGACGGTTGGTGGATGGGGTTGGTTGGTGAAGTCAAATCGGTCAAAGAAACGCGCATAACCGGGGTTCGCAAGTGAAACGGGAAAGCGTGAGGCCAGGTAATGTTTCTCAGTGGTTTCCTACTGCAATTAACAGGGATACTCAGTTCTATTCATCTCAGAGGTGTGAAAGCCCAGCCACGCAGGCGTTTGCGCGCTATAACCGTGGGAGATGGATCGGAACCGCCTATGAAATCCCCACTTTTGGCCTGGAAATGCCCCGGGATGACAATGTCATTGTCTCCCGGGGCATTTCCAGGCCAAAAGTGGGGATTTCATAGGCTTTTTATTTTTTTAAACTAAAACTGTACTTGTTGGACAGGTCCGCGTATGCAGAAAATGTCAGTTTTTGAGCGAAAAAATTAGCGTCACGAAACCGCCCCAAGGATGATGGGGTCTGTTCGGGGGGTGGAGTCGGTCAAGGTCAGGCGCGTAACCGGGGTCCTAAAGGGGCGCGGATAGCGGCGGCCTCGATTATGCGTTTCTGGGGTCCCAAATATGCAAATCCGCACTATTGCCTTCAGAGCGGTCTGACCCCCTTAAAACAGGTCTTTGGGGCTTAGATCCACCTAAGATGGTGAGGAAACTTACATTCGGACCCGCTGAGGCCTTTTTAGGCCAAAACTGGAAAAAAAAATTTTTCGTGAAATTTTGAACTTTTCGACAGGTCCGCGTATGCAGAAAATGTCAGTTTTTGAGCGAAAAAATTAGCGTCACGAAACCGCCCCAAGGATGATGGGGTCTGTTCGGGGGGTGGAGTCGGTCAAGGTCAGGCGCGTAACCGGGGTCCTAAAGGGGCGCGGATAGCGGCGGCCTCGATTATGCGTTTCAGGGGTCCCAAATATGCAAATCCGCACTATTGCCTTCAGAGCGGTCTGACCCCCTTAAAACAGGTTTTTGGGGCTTAGATCCACCTAAGATGGTGAGGAAACTTACATTCGGACCCGCTGAGGCCTTTTTAGGCCAAAACTGGAAAAAAAAAATTTTCGTGAAATTTTGAACTTTTCAACAGGTCCGCGTATGCAGAAAATTCAAGAAATTGCAAGAAATTGCAAATTTTGGTGCGGAGGATTCAGAGTCGCCAAACAGGACGGTTGGTGGATGGGGTTGGTTGGTGAAGTCAAATCGGTCAAAGAAACGCGCATAACCGGGGTTCGCAAGTGAAACGGGAAAGCGTGAGGCCAGGTAATGTTTCTCAGTGGTTTCCTACTGCAATTAACAGGGATACTCAGTTCTATTCATCTCAGAGGTGTGAAAGCCCAGCCACGCAGGCGTTTGCGCGCTATAACCGTGGGAGATGGATCGGAACCGCCTATGAAATCCCCACTTTTGGCCTGGAAATGCCCCGGGATGACAATGTCATTGTCTCCCGGGGCATTTCCAGGCCAAAAGTGGGGATTTCATAGGCTTTTTATTTTTTTAAACTAAAACTGTACTTGTTGGACAGGTCCGCGTATGCAGAAAATGTCAGTTTTTGAGCGAAAAAATTAGCGTCACGAAACCGCCCCAAGGATGATGGGGTCTGTTCGGGGGGTGGAGTCGGTCAAGGTCAGGCGCGTAACCGGGGTCCTAAAGGGGCGCGGATAGCGGCGGCCTCGATTATGCGTTTCTGGGGTCCCAAATATGCAAATCCGCACTATTGCCTTCAGAGCGGTCTGACCCCCTTAAAACAGGTCTTTGGGGCTTAGATCCACCTAAGATGGTGAGGAAACTTACATTCGGACCCGCTGAGGCCTTTTTAGGCCAAAACTGGAAAAAAAAATTTTTCGTGAAATTTTGAACTTTTCGACAGGTCCGCGTATGCAGAAAATGTCAGTTTTTGAGCGAAAAAATTAGCGTCACGAAACCGCCCCAAGGATGATGGGGTCTGTTCGGGGGGTGGAGTCGGTCAAGGTCAGGCGCGTAACCGGGGTCCTAAAGGGGCGCGGATAGCGGCGGCCTCGATTATGCGTTTCAGGGGTCCCAAATATGCAAATCCGCACTATTGCCTTCAGAGCGGTCTGACCCCCTTAAAACAGGTTTTTGGGGCTTAGATCCACCTAAGATGGTGAGGAAACTTACATTCGGACCCGCTGAGGCCTTTTTAGGCCAAAACTGGAAAAAAAAAATTTTCGTGAAATTTTGAACTTTTCAACAGGTCCGCGTATGCAGAAAATTCAAGAAATTGCAAGAAATTGCAAATTTTGGTGCGGAGGATTCAGAGTCGCCAAACAGGACGGTTGGTGGATGGGGTTGGTTGGTGAAGTCAAATCGGTCAAAGAAACGCGCATAACCGGGGTTCGCAAGTGAAACGGGAAAGCGTGAGGCCAGGTAATGTTTCTCAGTGGTTTCCTACTGCAATTAACAGGGATACTCAGTTCTATTCATCTCAGAGGTGTGAAAGCCCAGCCACGCAGGCGTTTGCGCGCTATAACCGTGGGAGATGGATCGGAACCGCCTATGAAATCCCCACTTTTGGCCTGGAAATGCCCCGGGATGACAATGTCATTGTCTCCCGGGGCATTTCCAGGCCAAAAGTGGGGATTTCATAGGCTTTTTATTTTTTTAAACTAAAACTGTACTTGTTGGACAGGTCCGCGTATGCAGAAAATGTCAGTTTTTGAGCGAAAAAATTAGCGTCACGAAACCGCCCCAAGGATGATGGGGTCTGTTCGGGGGGTGGAGTCGGTCAAGGTCAGGCGCGTAACCGGGGTCCTAAAGGGGCGCGGATAGCGGCGGCCTCGATTATGCGTTTCTGGGGTCCCAAATATGCAAATCCGCACTATTGCCTTCAGAGCGGTCTGACCCCCTTAAAACAGGTCTTTGGGGCTTAGATCCACCTAAGATGGTGAGGAAACTTACATTCGGACCCGCTGAGGCCTTTTTAGGCCAAAACTGGAAAAAAAAATTTTTCGTGAAATTTTGAACTTTTCGACAGGTCCGCGTATGCAGAAAATGTCAGTTTTTGAGCGAAAAAATTAGCGTCACGAAACCGCCCCAAGGATGATGGGGTCTGTTCGGGGGGTGGAGTCGGTCAAGGTCAGGCGCGTAACCGGGGTCCTAAAGGGGCGCGGATAGCGGCGGCCTCGATTATGCGTTTCAGGGGTCCCAAATATGCAAATCCGCACTATTGCCTTCAGAGCGGTCTGACCCCCTTAAAACAGGTTTTTGGGGCTTAGATCCACCTAAGATGGTGAGGAAACTTACATTCGGACCCGCTGAGGCCTTTTTAGGCCAAAACTGGAAAAAAAAAATTTTCGTGAAATTTTGAACTTTTCAACAGGTCCGCGTATGCAGAAAATTCAAGAAATTGCAAGAAATTGCAAATTTTGGTGCGGAGGATTCAGAGTCGCCAAACAGGACGGTTGGTGGATGGGGTTGGTTGGTGAAGTCAAATCGGTCAAAGAAACGCGCATAACCGGGGTTCGCAAGTGAAACGGGAAAGCGTGAGGCCAGGTAATGTTTCTCAGTGGTTTCCTACTGCAATTAACAGGGATACTCAGTTCTATTCATCTCAGAGGTGTGAAAGCCCAGCCACGCAGGCGTTTGCGCGCTATAACCGTGGGAGATGGATCGGAACCGCCTATGAAATCCCCACTTTTGGCCTGGAAATGCCCCGGGATGACAATGTCATTGTCTCCCGGGGCATTTCCAGGCCAAAAGTGGGGATTTCATAGGCTTTTTATTTTTTTAAACTAAAACTGTACTTGTTGGACAGGTCCGCGTATGCAGAAAATGTCAGTTTTTGAGCGAAAAAATTAGCGTCACGAAACCGCCCCAAGGATGATGGGGTCTGTTCGGGGGGTGGAGTCGGTCAAGGTCAGGCGCGTAACCGGGGTCCTAAAGGGGCGCGGATAGCGGCGGCCTCGATTATGCGTTTCTGGGGTCCCAAATATGCAAATCCGCACTATTGCCTTCAGAGCGGTCTGACCCCCTTAAAACAGGTCTTTGGGGCTTAGATCCACCTAAGATGGTGAGGAAACTTACATTCGGACCCGCTGAGGCCTTTTTAGGCCAAAACTGGAAAAAAAAATTTTTCGTGAAATTTTGAACTTTTCGACAGGTCCGCGTATGCAGAAAATGTCAGTTTTTGAGCGAAAAAATTAGCGTCACGAAACCGCCCCAAGGATGATGGGGTCTGTTCGGGGGGTGGAGTCGGTCAAGGTCAGGCGCGTAACCGGGGTCCTAAAGGGGCGCGGATAGCGGCGGCCTCGATTATGCGTTTCAGGGGTCCCAAATATGCAAATCCGCACTATTGCCTTCAGAGCGGTCTGACCCCCTTAAAACAGGTTTTTGGGGCTTAGATCCACCTAAGATGGTGAGGAAACTTACATTCGGACCCGCTGAGGCCTTTTTAGGCCAAAACTGGAAAAAAAAAATTTTCGTGAAATTTTGAACTTTTCAACAGGTCCGCGTATGCAGAAAATTCAAGAAATTGCAAGAAATTGCAAATTTTGGTGCGGAGGATTCAGAGTCGCCAAACAGGACGGTTGGTGGATGGGGTTGGTTGGTGAAGTCAAATCGGTCAAAGAAACGCGCATAACCGGGGTTCGCAAGTGAAACGGGAAAGCGTGAGGCCAGGTAATGTTTCTCAGTGGTTTCCTACTGCAATTAACAGGGATACTCAGTTCTATTCATCTCAGAGGTGTGAAAGCCCAGCCACGCAGGCGTTTGCGCGCTATAACCGTGGGAGATGGATCGGAACCGCCTATGAAATCCCCACTTTTGGCCTGGAAATGCCCCGGGATGACAATGTCATTGTCTCCCGGGGCATTTCCAGGCCAAAAGTGGGGATTTCATAGGCTTTTTATTTTTTTAAACTAAAACTGTACTTGTTGGACAGGTCCGCGTATGCAGAAAATGTCAGTTTTTGAGCGAAAAAATTAGCGTCACGAAACCGCCCCAAGGATGATGGGGTCTGTTCGGGGGGTGGAGTCGGTCAAGGTCAGGCGCGTAACCGGGGTCCTAAAGGGGCGCGGATAGCGGCGGCCTCGATTATGCGTTTCTGGGGTCCCAAATATGCAAATCCGCACTATTG
>JAMOLF010000111.1:0-20986 GCA_025267735.1 Mactra quadrangularis
TAGTTGTTGATTATGAATGAATTTTTGTTATTACAAGGCTATCTATGATTGTATTTGCCTTTACAATTTTTCGTTTCTACTAAGACGCCTCATTTAGTTAAGTCTGATAAAAGTATTTTTCTTCAAACGAAAAAAGAATTATCTGAATTAAAAGGAAAAGGATTCTACTAATTTATTAATTGGATATTTCCCTATGGCATTATTTGCAACCTCAGCAACTATGAGATTTAGAAAAACTATTATTGATGAAATTGGCGACACAAATTGAGTAGCATATTTACAAATTGCCATTTCTTTATTATCGATTATTATTACCTTATTCTTAATTCCAATAATGAAAAAAATAGTTGGATTAAAAATTTCATCAGCTATTTTTGCAATAATAGCTGTTATTTTATTATCACTTTCAATCCAAGGCTTTAATTCAAAAATTTCAAGAGTTTTATTATTTGCTCTATTCCAGGCATTTATTACTGGTGCCCAGTCTTTTTATATTGCATCTGCAACTAATAAGTTTAAAGATAAAGCCGCCACTGTAATGACTGTATTCCAATCTATTAATTTCTTAGGAACAGCACTTGGATTAATTCTTCTTGAATATATTCAAAAAAGCTTTAACCTTGGATATGAATTACACTATATTACTATTGGAGGAATTTTACTAACAGTTATCTATTTATTAACTAGAAAAGAAATCAAAATTATTAAAGAAAAAAAGGGCGATCGTTAGATCGCAACAACCAAGTTATTAATTTAATAATTCATTATAAGTTTTGAAATGTTTTTTAACATTATTGGTAAAGAATTCTTTGCCTTTTTTTTCGATTACTCTTAGGGCGAATCTTTTGACAATATCATTTGTTCCAAAAGGCACTTTTTCACCTATCTCAATACTTAATTTATCCATAAATAACAATCATTCATACCTAGCAATAATTGATGCACATGCAACAGCCATAAACTTTGACTCTGCCTTAGTTTCGAATTTAATTTTTGAATATATAGGGCTTGTACCTTTTTCAGGGAAGGCTTTTTTAAATTCTTGAAAATAATTAAAATATGATTTTTCTGGGGCGAATTGATCAATTATAACTAGATGAGGAATGCCGCATTTTTTGATTAGATAGTTAATAGCTTCATTATGTAATCACGCTTTTATTGCATGAGCATTTAATTTAGCATCAGTTAGTTGGTTATAGATAACATTAGGGCATCCAGAAACTTTATAATCAACTATTTTTTTAATTTCTGGAGCAAGCTCTCTAATTTTTTCATCTGTTAAAGTTTTTGAATCACCAACACCTAGTTTCATAACTTTGTGAACATTATATTTGCTCAAATAAACAGCACACGCAATAAGTGGTCCAAAGAAATCGCCAACTCCCACTTCATCACTACCAATAGTATTAATATCAAATTTCATAACATTAACTAAAATTTGATCATAGAATTCTTCAAACATTCTTTCCTTGTATTAATAATTTTCCTGTTTTATATAAAGTTGCAATAGCACCATTTGTTTCATATACCCCATCATGTAATTCATTAGCTGGCTTAATTAATAGGTTATTATATTTTTTTTGAAAATAATTTTTATTATAATTATTTAAATTAATTGACTTGTTCATTTTATCCCCTTATCATTAATTATAAACATAATGACAGGAGAAAAGTTTTATGAACTATTCACTATTTTTTAGTAAAAGAGTCACATATATGAATTTACTTACAACCCTGAGTAATATCTGTAATAATGATAATCATTTTTGCATTTGGATTTGCTTTTGGATGAATAAGGGGAGGGATTGCTACTTTATATTTTTTTATTGTCAATTTTATAGCGATTATTATCTTAAATTTATTAAACATTCCGTTTAAAAATTGATTACTATCTGATGTTAGTATTTTCCACTACACGAACTGAGTAATTTATAGATTGTTTGCTCCATTGATCTTGATAATTGGAGGATTGGCAATTGTTAATGCAAGCGCTTGAATAGCGTACATATTGATAATTAGAAAATATGCAAAAAATTTTGAAAAACAACTTTCACCTAAGAGAAAGAAAGTTTCCATTATTTTAGGTGCTTTTATAAGTGGTTCAACATGAGTATATATTGGTATGATGCCTGTTTTTAGTCTTATACCGATTACGGAAAATTCAAAAAAAATTCAAGATTCAGTGGTCGGTAGAACATTAGATACATTTTATAATCCATTACCTATATATAAAGATTTTCAAATAATTGAACAATATAAAGATTTCTTTGTTAAAACATATAATGAATCCCAAGATAAACTTGCTCACGAAGATACATTGGTTAAAAAAGTAAGTGTTTTATTAAACTATTTATTAGACCAATTAGAATTAAATCCAACATTATTTGGATCTTTAGATGCGATAACAAAAAAAACTATTGCAGAAATCAAGGAGCAAATATCTGATTTTCTTTTAAATGAGAAAAATCCTTCAGCAGAAAAAGTTAAAGAGTTTGTGAATAAAACAACCGAACAAATTAGAAAATTTTCAGGATTACCAATTACAACAAATTTAATTTATGGATATATTAATGGAGTCCTATTATAATGGATTATTCAATTGGTATTGATATAGTTAAAAATACTAGATTAAAAAACAAAATAGCAAAAAAAATATTATCAGAAAATGAATTAAAATTATTTGAAAAATCATCAAAACCTTTAGAATTTTTGGCAGGAAGATGAGCTGTTAAAGAAGCTATTATAAAAGCATACAAAATTATTCCAATGACTTCTATTAACATAAATTATGTTAATAATAGACCAACATGAGAAGGACATGAAAATGTTTCTGATATTAGTATTTCACACGAAGAAGAAAATACAATTGCCATTTGTATATATAAAAAATAGACACTAAAAAAGTGTTTTTTTTATTAAAAATAGAATACAATAAAATTAATTTTAAGGAGAAAAAATGGAAAAAGAATATTTAAATTTATGCCAACATATTTTAAAGTATGGACAAGAAAAAGGAGATAGAACAGGTACAGGAACAAAAAGTATATTCGGCTATCAAATGCGATTTAATCTTTCAGAAGATTTCCCATTATTAACGACTAAAAAAGTTCATTTAAAATCAATAATTCATGAACTGTTATGAATAATTAAAGGTGATACGAATATTCAATATCTTGCAAAAAATAAAGTAAGAATTTGGGATGACTGACCATATGCTAAGTTTAAAAAATCAGATAAATTTAAAGGCGAAACAATTAAGGAATTTGCGCTTCGAATTGCAGAAGATGATGAATTTGCAAAAGAATTTGGATCACTTGGACCTGTTTATGGAAAACAATGAAGAGATTTTTTTGGTACAGATCAATTAAAAAACGTTATTAATGCATTAAAGAATAATCCAAATTCTAGAAGACATATCATATGCGCTTGAAACCCTGCGCAAATATCTACTATGGCCCTTCCCCCATGTCATGCTTTCATTCAATTTTATGTAAGTGATGATAATAAACTTTCATGTCAACTATATCAAAGAAGTGCAGATGTATTTCTGGGTGTCCCCTTCAATATTGCTTCATATGCAATCTTGACTTTAATGCTTTCAAAAATATTAGGTTATAAACCTGGAGATTTTGTACATACTCTTGGAGATGCTCATATATATTCTAATCATATGGAGCAAGTAAAAGAGCAATTATCAAGACAGCCTCGCCCGTTTCCAAAATTAAAAATTAATGGTAATCAAAAAACAATTGAGGATTTTAAAACTGATGATTTTGAATTAATTAACTATAATCCTCACCCGGGGATAAAAGCTCCGGTTGCTGTATAATGTTGAAAATTATTTGAGCACAAACAAAAGAAGGAATAATCGGTCAAAATAATCAATTACCTTGAAAAATAAAAGATGAATTAAAGCACTTTAGAAATATGACTTTGAACCACACTGTTGTTATGGGAAGAAAGACCTATGAATCCATTGGAAAACCGCTTCCAAACCGTAAAAATATTGTCTTATCGAAAAATTTAAATTTGAAAATTCCTGGCGTAAAAGTAATTTCTCATATATCTGAAATCTTAAATATATCTAAAAAAGAAGATGTTTTTATTATTGGTGGAAAACAAATATATGACATATTTTTTAAATATGCAGATATGTTAATTGTTAGTTATATTAACTATAACTATGCAGGAGATACAAAGTTATCTTATAATATGTATGGTTTTTCTTTAATAAAAGAAAAAAAATATGATGATTTTGTAGTAAAAACATTTATAAGAAAGGTATAAATATGAAAAAAATATTAAATATGTTCTTAATTCCTATAAAAATGATAATTTTTCCATTATTTTTATTTAAATTTTGAAGATTAAAAGCATTAAATAAGAATTATCAAAAACATGGGAAAGTAGTCTATACAAATGAAGAGAGATATAAAAAAATAAATCGGCTAGTTTCTATGGCTTTTTGATTGAGTTCGATAAAAATTGAAATAGTTAATAAAGAAAAATTACCAAAAAAATCTTCTTTGCTTGCGCCTAATCACAAGTCAATTATTGACGCTTTGATAATGATTCATGTTTTCAAAAAATTAAATAAGAAATTATTTCCTATTTTTGTTGCAAAAAAAGAATTAGAAACTGGTAAATATGGTGCAGCTTTAAAGATTTGTGATTCTTTATTTTTGGATAGAGATAATATCAGACAAGCATTATCATTATTTAAGATAGCTGCTCAAAACTTGAGAGAAGGTAGACCAGTCGTTATTTTCCCTGAAGGAACTAGACGTAGAGAACCGGGTATTGGAGAATTTAAACCAGGAGCATTTAAAATTGGTTATCAAGCATCAGCGCCAATAGTTCCTGTATCGTTAATGAATACTGAAAAAGAATTTGCAAAGGGTATATTTAATTTCCCTCGTACTATGAAAGTTATATTGCATGATCCCATTCCTCCAAGTTCTTATTTAAATATTAATTCTCAAATTTTAGCAAAAAAAGTAAGGGATGAAGTATTAATTCCTTTTAAAAAAGAAGATACATCAACAGAAAATATATTTGATAAAGCAGATTCTTTAAATGCTGAAGTGCACGAAAGAATCAAAAAACCCTTTATTATTGTGGGTGAGAGTCTTGAAAAACCTCAAGATATTTCAGTTGAAGTTATTAAACCTCATTTAAAGCCAAAAACAGGCAAGGGAAAAAATAAAAAATAGTTGCTTCTTTCTTATTTACGTTTGAACGAAATTTTCCTTTTGTCAGCCGCATTATTTCTTCATGGTTGCACATAAATAAAAGAGGAATTGCTAATTTTTGTGGAGAAATATAACCCAAAGAGAAAAGATTGATTTATGTAATAAATATTTGCAGGACATTATGCTATACAATTGTATAGAAAATAATAAAAAGGTATGGCTTGCATACCTTTTTTTATTTAAATAGTGTATTTACCCGGATGTTTTTCAATCATTAATTTAATAAAATCATCTTTGCTCATGTGAGAATATTTTTTATAAAGATCCGCACATTCCTCCAATTCTCGTAGTGCTCATTCCTTACCCTCGAACCCGCTTATAACTACCTTTTTATTTTGTAGATTTTTATAGTTCTCAAAGAAATCTCTAATTTCAGCAAGAGTATGGGCCGGCACATCACTCATACTTTGGATATGGTTATATCTTGGATCACAATTTATTACTCCAATTAATTTAGTATCTGTTTCCCCGCCATCGATCATTTTCATTGCTCCTAAAATACGAGCAGGAACACGAACCCCTGGCATAAATGATTGATCAGCAATTAATAAGATATCTAATGGATCTCCATCTCAATCTAGAGTTTTATCAAAAAATCCATAATTATGTGGATAAACATTTGAACCATATAGAATTCTATCTACTTCTATATTTCCTTCAGGAGTAATTTCATACTTAATATTGCTGTTCTTTGAAATTTCAATTATTATTTTTTTTATATTATTCATTTTATTCATAATGAAACAATTATATCAAATATATAAAATTTTTATAATCTTTATATTGTTTTGATAAATATATTTCTCCATGAGTATAATAAAGTATATGAGTTATATAAATGAAAAGACTACTAGAATAGAGCTTTATGAAAAGTTAAGAAAAAATATTAATAACGAAATTATTGTTATTGATTCAGTATTAAAAAACACTGATAAAGTATTGGAATTTACCAAAAGACTTAATACAGTAGATCCTGATTTGTTTACTTCAGGGAATTTTTTCTTTAATTCTACTCAAAAA
Organism: Mactra quadrangularis; assembly: GCA_025267735.1. Lineage (NCBI taxonomy): Eukaryota > Metazoa > Mollusca > Bivalvia > Venerida > Mactridae > Mactra > Mactra quadrangularis. The sequence continues at coordinate 6,273 of JAMOLF010000111.1, forward strand.
ATAAAATCTGAAAATTTATTGATCACTTTAAAGAATAAGAAAATTTTAGATGCACTAGAAGAGATAAATGAAAATTCTCTAAGAAGAACCCAAAATAATTACAATGATTTTAAAAAACGTTATGATTTTATTGTTCATGCTCAGTCATTGCAAAAATTTGATAATGTTGTTGAAGATGCAGAAGACTCTGATGTGACATTTATTACACAAAGAAGTAGGGAAGTTCAAAAAGAATTAGAAGCAATTCAAGTTCCAGAAATTTCCTTAAAGACAACGATACAAAGTAAAATTAATGATCTTAAAGAAATCATTGATAATAATTCTGTAATAGAAAGGCAAATAAATGATGAAGAAATTATGGAAGAAGTTAAGGAATATATGTCTATTGGGTGAGAAGAATCAAATTTAGAACATAACCAATTAGTAAGTTCAATTCAAGAAATTAACGAATTTGAAGAAGGAGATTCACTAGAATTAATTAAAAAACAAGAAACTAAAAATCTTTTCATAATAATACTATTTCTTGTTACAATAACAACCTCCACTTTTATGTTAATATTTATGTAGTTTATTATGATTAAAGTAGCAATTGATGGGCCAGCTGGCGCAGGGAAAAGTTCAATAAGTAAAGAGGTTGCAAAACGTTGCAATCTTTTATACATTGATACAGGAGCTATTTATAGAGCAATTACGTTGCTTTATTTAAATGATCCAAAAATATCTATTTTCAAATTTTGAAAAACAAAAATTGAATTTAAAGAAGACAGAATATTTTTGAATAATGAAGATGTAACAGAAGAAATAAGAACTGAGAAAGTTAATCAAAGAGTTTCATATTTTGCCGCAAAAAAATATATAAGAAAATTTGTAGATAGATTATCACTAAAAATATCAAAAAGACAAAGTTGTTTAATGGATGGTCGAGATATCGGGACTACCGTTTTACCTTTAGCTGATTTAAAAATTTATTTAGATGCTTCCCCAAAAATTAGAGCAAGAAGAAGATTAAAACAATATAATTTAAAAATTGATGAATATGACTCCGTATTAGAAGCAATAATATTAAGGGATAGATTAGATAAAAATAGAAAAATATCTCCTTTAAAAAAAGCAGATGATGCGATTCATATTATGAATGATGACAAGGAAAAAGAAAAAGTGATTGATTTTATTTGTCGACAAATCAAAAATATTAAGTAGAGGAAGAAAATATGAAATCACCAATAGTTGCTATAGTAGGAAAACCCAACATCGGTAAATCAACATTGTTTAATAGAATTATTGGTAGAAAAAAAAGTATTGTAGAAGATACACCAGGGGTTACTAGAGATAGAATTTATGCTGAAGCTGAGTGATTAACTAGAGAATTTAAATTAATAGACACAGGCGGATTACAAGTTAAAGATGCTAAATTTCAAGAAGAAATTAAAATACAAGCACAAATCGCAATGGAAGAAGCCGATGTAATTATATTTTTAACTTCTATTAGAGAAGGAATTACTAGAGATGATGAATATATTGCCACTTTATTGAGGGCATATGATCATAACAAAATTGTCGTTGCATGTAATAAAGATGATGGAAAATTTGATGAAAATAATTTTTATGATTTTTTCTCTTTCGGATTTGGTACTCCAGTTAGAATGAGTGCAGAGCATGGAAAAGGTGTGGGTAATTTATTAGATGAAGTTGTGAAAAAATTACCAAAATTTGAATCAAAAAAATCTGATCAGATTAATTTTTCACTAATTGGTAGACCCAATGTGGGTAAATCTTCTCTAGTGAATGCAATATTAGGTCAAAAAAGAACGATAGTTTCTGAAATCGAAGGAACAACTAGAGATGCAACAGATACACCATTTACAAGGAATGGAATAAAATACAATATCATTGATACAGCAGGTATTAGAAGAAAAGGTAAAATTTACGAAAAAGTTGAAAAATATTCTGTACTTCGTGCTCTGAAAGCGATTGATACATCAGATATAGTTTTAATGGTGTTAGATGCTGAAACAGGTTTAAGAGAACAAGATGAAACTGTCGCTGGATTACCCAAAAATAGTAACAAACCAGTAATTATTTTAGTAAATAAATGAGACGCAATCGAAAAAGATACAGGAACAATGATTGAACTAGAAAAAGTTATCAAAAATAAATTTAAATTCCTTGCATATTGTCATGTATTATTTGTGTCTGCATTAGAAAATAAGAGAATACACACTATCTTCCCAATAATGCAAGATATCATTACTAATTTGAAAAAGAAAGTAAATACTAATTTATTAAATGAGGTAATTACTGAAGCTCAATATATGAATCCAGCACCAGTATTTAAAGGTGGTAGATTAGATATTGGTCATGTAGTCCAAGTTAGAGCTAGAATTCCTACTTTTGTTTTCTTTACTAATAATCCTAAATTCCTCCATTTTACATATGAAAGATACATTGAAAATCAAATTCGTTCACAATTTGGTTATGCTGGTGTTCCAATTAAACTAGTCTGAAAATCAAAATCAGATCGTTTATAAAAAATCGGTAAAATTTAATATTCCAGGAAATACTAAAAATAGTTCATTCCCATAGTTTTTAAGAAATTCTATAGTGATGGATTTTTTATTTAATAAAAAAAGTTTTTCAACTTCGATCATATAATAAACATCTAATTTATAAAAATGAATAATTAAATAACCATGTCCGCCATGGTTTTTAATATTTTTTAAATGTTTCATTTGATGCTCTTTTATATTTGATAGTGGAAATGAAGTGAGAGAATTTGTTTGCTTTGCTTCTACTTCATAATACTTCCCTTTATAACAACCATAAAAGTCAGTTGTTGATTTTTGTTTTAAGTATCCTGTTACTTTATTATTTTCAATTTTTGAGATTTGAATATCTATGGGCTTGTTTATTAAGACACCAATATTATTTTCTTCCATTCACAAACCAGTATTATTTAACACTGTTTCTAAAAACATACCTCTATTTTTCACAATATCACCCTTTACTATGGACCCTCTTATATTCATTTTTTTATATAATATCTATAATTAAGGGGGGATAATATGGAAAAAATAATAACTTTATCACCTGAAGAAATCTTAAAAAAGAGATTTAAAGTTTCTTTTAAAGGTTATGATGCAGAAGAAGTTGATGCTTTATTAGATAGAGTAATTTTGGATTATAGAACTATGATTGATTTTATTAATGAAGTAGAAAAGAAAAAAGAAGATTTATACTATAAAATTAAGTTCTTGAGTAAAGAAACAGAAAAGTTAAAAAATCAAAATGCATTATTAAATCAACAAGTAGAATCTTTAATACAAATTACATCATCTAATTCATCTTTATTAGAATTAAAGAAAATTGATGAAAAAGACTTAAGAAATGTAAAAGGTATGAACACTTTAAAGAGAAAGATTGGTTAACCGCTTTTTTGTTTTGGTTGTGGATAATACTGATTTTTAAGTCCATCAACAACTTTTTATTTCCACATTCTCAAAATTACCCCAACTCCAACAATGAGACCTTTTATCGAACTACAAAATTATCAAAATCACAACTTTTTAGCAGCAAAATTCCATCCAAATCTCCAACTTCCTCTCCAACTTCGAGAATTGACTATACTTTGCTTTATTTAGTATTATGATATAGTGTATTATTTATAATAGAATTTAAGGACATATAATGATATTTGATCTAGAAGATAAAGGAAAATTTAAAATTGTAAGTATTACTAAACGTACAATGGTAGCTATACTTGATTTAATCATCTATTCTATTATTTTAGGTTTATTATTTTTAGTTTGTGTATTTCCATTTAATGAAAAAAATTCAAGTACCAATAACATTGATTCTTTACTGACTGTTACACAAATTTATATTTGATCTCCATTGCCATTTGTAATGGTAATTATATATTATGTTCTACTACCAAAATGATTAAGAAATAAAACAATTGCTTGTTGAATATTAGGGACCAGAATTTATGGTCAAGATAATCCTAAAGTAAGTATATTTCAGTATTTTAAAAGGGCATTCTTTTTTGTTATATTTCCTACAGTAACTTATTGAATAATTATGTATTTATTTATTAATGAAATAAGTAGTGGTGCTACATTTACTGAGCTTTTAAAAATAGATAAAAAATTAAATAATCCCTCATCTGAAACTGCTAAAAAAATATTTGCAAGAACGATTGTGCTTGCTACTTCTATATTATTCATTATCACAAATATTACTCCATTATTTTCAAGAAGAAGGCTGGGTATAAATGATATGTTTTCTTCAACTGCTATGGTATATGCTTTACCTTATATCTCACCTATAGAATCAATCATGCCTAAACCAAAAAGAATGCCTGGTGATCTTTCTACTGAAGAATTAAGAAGAGCAAGAGAGTTAAAAGTGTAATGGCGATAAATTGAAGAAAAGAATTAAATCAAAAACAATTAGAAGCGGTTCAAATAACAGATTTACCAATTCGAGTTATTGCTGGAGCTGGTACTGGAAAAACTAAAATGTTAACTCATAGAATAGCATATTTAACCGAAGAAATTGGTATTTCCCCTTCAAGAATATTAGCTATTACTTTTACAAATAAAGCTGCAAATGAAATGAGATATAGAATTAATAAAATTAGTGGACATAAATATTTCCCCTTTATTTCAACTTATCATTCATTTTGTGTAAGGTTTTTAAGAGAAGAAATTTCAATCATCAAATGACCAAGTAACTTTACAATAATTGATGAAGAAGATCAAAAACAAATAATCAAAGATGCATATAAAAAACTGAATATTCAAAAAGAAGAACATCCTTTTAGAGCTGTTATGGGATACATAGAAAATATGAAAGATTTGAACATAACACCAGAACAAGCCTTATCTGCAACAAAAAAAACAAATCCAAACAACATTCCTAAAGCAAAATTATATGAAGAATATGATCGTGTTTTAAATGGATGTTTCGCTTTAGATTTCGATGATTTAATCTTTAAAACGAGAGAAATTCTTCATAATTTTGAAGATATTCGTAAAAAATGATCTCGTAAATTTGATTATGTGTTAGTTGATGAATTCCAAGATACCTCAGATGCTCAATATTCGATAATAAGATATTTATCAAAACCATCTCAAAATTTATGTGTTGTTGGAGATCCTGATCAAACTATATTCACTTGAAGAGGCGCAAATATTGACCTTATTCTTAATTTATCAAAAGATTTCCCGGCGTTAAAAACAATCATTTTAGATCATAACTATAGGAGTACTCAAAATATTTTAGATTGTGCAAATTCATTAATACAACATAATAAAAAAAGAATTCCTAAAGATTTATTTACGCGTAATGAACCGGGTGATTTAGTTACAAGATATCAAGGTAAATCAGCTGATGATGAAGCAAAGTGAGTAGCTAAAACAGTGAAGAAGTTAATTGAAAAAGGCGTAAATCATAATGAAATTGTAATTATTTATAGATCCAATTATTTATCTAGACAAATTGAACAATCGTTAGTTTCAATCGGAATACCTTATAAGATATATGGATCATTTAAGTTTTTTCAAAGGAAAGAAATCAAAGACATTATTGCATTTTTAAGAGTTATCAATAATAAAGATCCGATCGCATTAGAAAGAATCATTAATATTCCAGCACGTAGTGTTGGTCAAACATCAGTTGCAAGATTAAAGATGTTTTCTGATCAAAATAATATATCCTTATACAATTGTTTAGCTATGATAAATGAAATTCCAAATATACCACCCAGAGCTCGTAATTCATTAGCGTTGTTATATGCTAATTTTGAAATCTATAGAAACAAAACAAATACTATGGAACTTTATAATTTAATTTCAGAATTCTTGAATAAAATTGGTTATTATGAAATGTTAGAAAATGATATAGATTCTTCAAGAAAAGAAAATGTTAAAGAACTTCTAGAATATGTAAATAATTTCACTATTTCGATAGATGAAAAAGAGAATATTTTAGACATATTTTTACAAGAAATAGCTATTCACTCAGCTCAAGATGATGTAAAAGATGGAAAATTCATTTCCTTAATGACAATACATATATCCAAAGGTTTAGAATATGAACATGTATTTTTAATTGGTTTAAATGAAGGGATATTCCCATCTCACCATGCTCTTGAAGAAGGTAGAATTGAAGAAGAACGAAGAGCATGCTATGTTGCTATGACAAGAGCAAAGAAAAATTTATACATTTCAGAAGCATCTGGATATAGTTTTATCACTAGTAGTTATAGAGAAACTTCAAGATTTGTTTCTGAATTAGATGAATCAACAATTGATTTAGCTATTAAAAAGTATACCGGTATTGGTGATCAAAAAATATTTGATGCTTTCTTTGATTCAGAAGTTGAAACAATTAATTATAAAAAAAATATGTATTATGACAGTGATGGAGGAAATCCTTATCAAAATGATGACATAATTGTTCATAAAATATTTGGTGAAGGAGTTGTATTATCTACTACAGAAGAAGAAGTAGAAGTATTGTTTCCATACCCTCATAAAAGAAAAATATTGATTTGAAATCATAAATCAATCATAAGAAAAAAAGAATAACTAAATAAAATAAGTTTTAAGTTAACATATTATAATAAAGGTTAAATAGGAGAAATATATATGCTTGAAATGAAACTTATTTTTGCCTTACTATTATTAATCACACTGGTTATAACAATAATAGTATTTTGAAGAAGCGACAAAAACCAATCAAAAGGAGTTAAGGACCTTAACAGAAGAAGAATTATCTTTAAGTTCGATATTGAAAAGAATGAATTTGAATTATTTAACAAAACACATCTTTTTGATAATAAAGAAAAACTTTCATCTTTTGATATATTAAATTATGTGGATAAAAAGAATCAAGAAGAAGCAAATAAAATGGTTACATTTTTATCTAATGTGTCTAAAAATTCATTTTTATTTAAAGAGACAATTTTTGTATTATCAATAAAAGATAAATTAACTGAATTTCCAGTTAAATATAATGCTATTTTTAAAATTAGAGTAGACAACATTATTTTTGGTGAAATGAGTAGAATTGGCGGATGAAAATCAAGTAAAAAAATTGAAGTAGAATCTGAATTTGAAAAAAATTACAAACAGTTTGAAGATCAAATTTTAACCTTAAATTCTAATGATAATAAAATTATTACTTTAGAGCCTATTTTGGAAAATGATATTTCATTAGTTTTTGATGAAAAATCAGTATATAACATGTATTCATTAATGTATGAAAAAATATCAGTATTTTTTAAAAATAAAAAAGTAATTTTTTATTTTGATCGAAATAGAAGAATTACATTTCTACAAAATAATACAATGTCTAATTTAGAAATACAATTAATTAAAATTCTTTCAAAACCTATTACATATAAAAATATGTATATTAATCTTTCGTTTAAAAAAGTTACATCGATGCTAATTAAAAAAGATGAAACTCCTACTGTTAGTGAATTAAGAAAAACAATTTTAAAGAATATGTATTTATTAATCAAAGCAAAAAAAGAAAAAACAAACAACTTAATTTTTAATGAGGCAGACATTATTTTATTTGAAAAATTCTTAATGAAGGTAGATGGAATACAAGATGTTTTTGAAAAAGCAGCAAAATCTCTAGAATATAAACCATATGTATATTCAAGAAATTATAAAGTAGTTGGTTATTCTCCAATTATGGATTTATATGGAGAAGGATATACAAATATAAAAGAGTATTTCTCAATAGCAAGATGTGTTCAATTAGAAAGATCTTTATTTTCAATTTTATTAGAAAGAATAATATTTGATTTTTTTAACAATAAGAAAGATGAAAATGCTGTATTATTTCTCCCTGTGCCATTAGATATGGTTGATAAATTTTTAATCCTTCAAGATGTTTTAAAAGAAAAAATGGAATTCTCAAAAAGAAAAATAGTAATTATGATTTTTAGTTATAAGAATCATACTCATAAATATATTTCTGATCAAACAAGATTACTAAAAAAATTAGGTTATTCTATTGGTTTTTATGATGTGGATTTAGATTCTCATTTCTCAACAATTGAAGAAGCTAAACCAACATTCCGTTCATTAAGCATGGAATATAGTAAAAATATTAATAAAAATTTACAAACCTTAATTAAATTAAAAAAAATAAAAGAAGTGGCGAATCAAGAAGCATCATTTATAATAATGGAAAATATTGATTCTTTTGAAGAGTTACAAACATCCATAGACAATGGTGTGGATATTGTTTCTGGCGAATACATCTATGTTCTTGAACATGAATTATTAGTTAGAAAACATGTGAAAAATGATTTTGATAAAATTCATAATAGGAATAAATATGTCTAAAAAATATAGAAAACGCGTTATTTATCGCGTTTTTTCTTGTTTGCCCATGAAAATCAAAGAATTTTTATTTTTATTATAATATAATCAAAATCAGGTGAAATTATGAAACAAAATATAAGAATTACAAATCAGTCAGAAGATTTTGCAAAGTGATATACAGATGTTGTTAAGCAATCAGGATTAATGGATTATGGAGCAGTTGCAGGAACAATGATATTAAAACCTTTAGCTATGTCTATTTGAGAAAATATTCAAACTGCATTTAATAATAAATTTGAAAAATTAGGAATAGAAAATGTTAACTTTCCGCTACTAATGACTACTGAATTATTAGAAAAAGAAAAAGAGCATATTAGTGGGTTTGCTCCAGAAGTGGCAATGGTAACTAAAATGGGTGCTAATGAATTAGAATCTCCATTAATAATCAGACCAACTTCTGAGGCATTATTTTGTAATTATTTTTCTAAAAATGTTAATTCTCACAAAGATTTACCAATCAAATATAATCAATGAGTAAATGTCTTTAGAGCTGAGAAAACAACAAGACCATTCTTACGTTCATCTGAATTTCAATGACAAGAAGGACATACTGTACATAATAATCCAAAAGAAGCTTCAACATTAGCTAAAAAAATGATTAAAGTTTATGAAAAAATAGTTAGAGAATTTTTAGCAATCCCTACAATTGTTGGGGAAAAAACAGTTGGAGAAAGATTTGCTGGTGCTCAAACTACATTTACAATCGAAGCATTAATGCCGGATGGGAGAGCGCTTCAATCAGCAACTTCACATTATTTTGGAACAAATTTTTCAAAACCTTTTGATATTAAGTTTTTAAACAAAAATCAAAAACTTGAATTAGCTTATCAAACTTCATGAGGTATTTCAACAAGAATTATTGGTGCATTAATTATGACTCATTCAGATGATAGAGGATTAGTTCTTCCGCCCAAAATAGCTAAAAACAAAGTTATCATTAACACTATATTAGCCAAAAAGAATCCTGAAGTACTTGAAGTTGCTAAGAAGATAAAAACTCTATTATATAAATTTTCTCCTATATTAAATAATGATGATAAAAAAAGTGTAGGTTTTAAAGCTGCAGAGGCAGAAATTAAAGGTTATCCAATTAGGATTGAAATTGGAGCTAGAGATTTAGAGAATGATGAAGTAGTAGTTGTTAGAAGAGATACGTTAGAAAAATCAAATGTTAAAATTGATGATATTAAATATTTTGTTTCAGAAGAATTAAAGAATATTCAAAAAAATTTATTGTCAAAAGCAGAAGCAAGACTATTAGCTCATGTTACAAAAGCAGAAACTAAAGAAGAGCTTGTTAATCTAGTTAGTGAAAAGAAAATAGTTTTAATGCCTTGAAGCGGATCTGCAAAAGATGAAAATAAATTAAAAGAAGAAACAGGTATTACCGCAAGATGTAAACCATTTGGATCAATAAAACCAACTAATGAAATTTGCTTCTGAACAGGTAAAAAAGCGAAGAAATTTGTATATTTCTCTAAGGCCTACTAATGTTTAGAAAATTATCAACAGTATTAATAGCTGCCATAACCTCAACAGGTATTTCTTTAGATTTAAATCAAAATAATGATATTAAACCATTTCCCCTTTCTCCATTTGCCGCGACACATTATACATCAGATGTAACTACTCAAGAATTTACTGATCCATTCTTTTATTTAGATCAATATAATACACAATATCAAACAGCTAATCCTTGAAAAAATAATAGATATGAAACAATTTATGAATTTAAAAATGAGTATGAAACTCCTAAGGAAGCGTTTAAAAATAGACCTCATCCAAAATATCCTGAAGATAAAAAATTTTATCATGCAACAATAACTAAGTTTTGATTTAACAATGAGCATCCTAAAGATGATTTATGAATTCACGAAAATATGACTGCTCAAGAATTACCATCAGACCCTGTTGATTTAAAGAATTTTTTAAAAAATCATGATTTTTTAAAATCTCAAGAATTTATAGATAAAAACCCACACGTTGTTCTTTTGACTGGAGAAATAATCCCTCCAAAAAAATTATTATCAGAAGCATTAGAACCCAAATGAGAATCATTTATAGCACCAATTGAATTAATAGATAATCATCCTGTTTCTCCAAGGAGACATTATTGTTTGCCTGAGGTTTCTTATACAACAAAAGGATATTTAAATAATAATTTATTATTAAATGTTTATGATAGAGGAAGTGAATTAGGCAAAATTCATGCATTAAATTTACATTTACTCTATGACAAATCATGTATTGATGATTTTATAAATCCCAACAGAATAAAAGATTTTAATTTAGTTTTTTATTATAGAACAGGAAATAAAGATCATATTGCCTTGAATCATATAATGTTCTTGCAATTGCTTCAACATCCAGTTAGTAATGATCCTGTTGAGCTACATATAAATGAATATGATAGAAAAAATTGCGGAATAGTTAATTCTTTCTTTACTAAAAATGAATTTGTTTTGAAAACATGAAGCGATAATATGAATGATCTTTCAGTTAAGTATGATTTAATTCAAAGATTTATTGATCCAGTTTGTCAATTAGCATATTCTTTTTCTAACAGAATAAGAGAAAACTTGTATGATCATTATATTTTTAAACCAAATCAATTTGGAACTTATATTGACTATGATATGTTAATTGCATATGATGATCAAACAATAAAGATCAGTTCTAGAAATGGTGAATTCTCTTTAAATAAAAGATTGGACTTAAACGGGAATATATATAATTCAATTAATAAAGATATATTTTATATTCCTCGTAATTTTAATAAAAAAATATCAATAAAGGTTAAATTAATATCAACTAGAACTTTTATACCTTTTGAAAAAATCGTATCTTTTAATGCTGAATTAAGAGGTGAAATATAATGTTTTCCAAAATACAAAAATTATTTTTTAAACATAAGAATTTGATATTTTTAACTATTACTGTTGCTTTGTCAGCATTAGCAATATCTGTAGTTATGTGAAAACTTTTAGATTCACACAACAAAAATAATACTACTCACAATATTAAAGATAACTCAATAAATAAAGATACAATTTTAGAAGAATCTAAAACAACATTTTTCTATCAATGTGCTGAATCAAATTTAGAAAAGTACTCAAATGATATTACTATAGAGCACGATAAAAATGTTGAAGATATGAATTTCTACTCAATCGCAGTATTGAATGATGTATTCGAACAACCTGGATTTAAATTTGCAAAGTATGATGCTTTAAATCAGCCGCACTATTATAATGAAGAGAATACTATAGAAAATATTCTCCTAATACTTAATGACTTAAAAAAGGAATATTTAATAGAACATAAAAGTGATACTATTCAAATAATAATTACTTACGATTTGGAATTAAATAAAATTACTATCACTCAATTATATCCCACCCAATCACAATCACAAATACTATGATTTTATGATGAAAAATTATAAAATGTTAAAATACAAAAGGAGCATAAATATGGATTACTTATTTGAAATAAAAAAAATACTTAAATGAAAAGGCGTTAAAAAAAAATATAACACCATCAACAAAATTAGATGAACTTGGGATCGATTCCCTTGATTTAATGGATTGTGTAGTTGAAGCCAATAGATATATTTTATGTACAGCCAAACAATTTAGAACAAGCTGTTGATATAGCTGAAAGTTTAATCAAAACTGATATTATTAAAATAATTATATTAAACATTAAAGAAGATTCTTTAAATTTTATTTATGCGAAAAAATTTTATAAATTATCAATAAAACATAATTGTAAAACAATAATTATTTTAAACACAAAAACTGATTTAGAGTTTTCACAATTATATACAAGTTAATAATAAAGGAGAAAATATGAAGAATAATGTATTAGATCAGTTTTATACAAATCCACTAATTTCAGATCAGTTAGTTTGTATAACAAAATCATTATTACCAAATCAATTTAATAAAAATTTTCTTGAACCTTCTGCAGGAACAGGAAATTTCATTCATTCACTTCAAAAATATGGAATTCCAAAATCAAAAATAAAAGCATATGATATTAAACCAAAGTCAAATATGAGAAACATTATTCAAAGAAATTATTTAGAAATAAAAAGTGTTTTTTCAAACAAAAGAATGATTATAGGAAATCCCCCTTTTGGAAATAGAGGAAAATTAGCCTTAGAATTTTTAAATAAAGGATTAAATGAAGCTCCATATGTGGCGTTTATATTACCTAAGACATTTAACAGGTATTCAATCCAAAAACATATAAATAAAAGCGCTAATCTTATTTTTTCAAAAGATATAGAAGAGAACTCATTTATTTTAAATGATAAAGAATATGGTGTTAAATGTGTATTTCAAATATGAACAACAAAATTAACATATGCGACTGATTTAAGGATTAAAAATCCACCACAAATAAGGCATAAAGACTTTGAAACATGAATACATAATAATACAAAACAGACTTTAAAATATTTTAATAAAGATGAATATAAGTGAGATTTTGCTGTTCATAGACAAGGTTATTATGATTATGATTTAAAAATAGCAGATCCTAAAGAATTAGTAAAAAATCGACAATATTTCTTTATTAAAGCTAACACTAAAGAAGCTTTAGAAATAATTAACAAAATAGATTTTACTAAATTATCAAAAACCAATACTCAAGTTTATGGTTTTTCCACAACGGATTTTGTTAAGGAATATAAAAAATTAAAAGGAGAAGAATAATGTTAACAGAATTATTTCAAGATATTAAACAAAATAAAAGAAATTATGCTATTTCAAATAATGGCGATGAGTTTGAACAATGATTTAAGGCTCATGTTAGAGCGATAGGCTTTACTGAAATAATCCAAAGAGTAAAAACTAATTCAGCAATAGAGCATATCGCTAAGTTAGAAAAAATTACGATTAAAGAAAGTAAAAGGATATATCAGGATCTAAAAAAACAAGTTTTGTTAAAAAATTCTATGGAAATAGTAGATAATCCTTATAAAAGAATCAATAATACATTCATTTTCCAACCATATGGAACACAGAACTTCCCTGATTTTCTATTTTTCATTAATGGTAAAGTTGTTCCAATTGAAATTAAGTATTCTATGAATGAAAAGAAGAAAGTAATATTAGAAAATGCTAGACCAATGTGAAATTCAAATATGCCGAAACCAAATGCTATTTATATTTATGGTTTAGCTAATGAATTAATCACTTTCTTTAAAGGATCATCAATATTAGATATAAACACAAGAGATGTTTTACTAAAATTCTTTGAAAACCTTGAAAATGGAGAAGAAAACTTAAATACGCAATTAGAAAATTTAAAAAATAATTTTGGGATTTATCCATATATTAGAAAAGCATATGAACATAAAAAAACCAAATCTACATTTTTAGATGTGAATAATAATCAAGTTATCGAATCTTATTTTTCAGAAAATGCAGATAAAAGAGAAAACGAAGTCATTGATTTCTTTAAGGAAGTGGAAAATGAATAAAGAACAAAAAGATATCGCAATAAAAAAACGGCAAAAGATCTTTGATATTTAGCACATAATCCAAATATAAAAGATCGTGATAGTTATAGATTAGCTCTTGTTGAAGGGGCTAATAAATATTTAAGTGCTCTTGTAAAATATGGGGATGCTAAGTTTTATTTAAAGAAAACATTTTTATTCGGAGATAGAGTACATTTTGCAAGAGATTGAATGATGTATTCGAACAACCTGGATTTAAATTTGCAAAGTATGATGCTTTAAATCAGCCGCACTATTATAATGAAGAGAATACTATAGAAAATATTCTCCTAATACTTAATGACTTAAAAAAGGAATATTTAATAGAACATAAAAGTGATACTATTCAAATAATAATTACTTACGATTTGGAATTAAATAAAATTACTATCACTCAATTATATCCCACCCAATCACAATCACAAATACTATGATTTTATGATGAAAAATTATAAAATGTTAAAATACAAAAGGAGCATAAATATGGATTACTTATTTGAAATAAAAAAAATACTTAAATGAAAAGGCGTTAAAAAAAATATAACACCATCAACAAAATTAGATGAACTTGGGATCGATTCCCTTGATTTAATGGATTGTGTAGTTGAAGCCGAAGAAAGATTAAATATTAAAATACATGATGACAAAATAATATCTATAAAAACTGTTCAAGATTTCATTAATGTTATCAAGACTTCTGAAGTTTAAAACAATTTAAGGGGACTTCCACAGTATAGGTTTATCTATTAACGTAAGGGATAACTCTTCCCTTTTTTGTTTATAGAGTTGAATTTTGCATA